>JADBJO010006362.1:95000-107500 GCA_016801955.1 Conus betulinus | reverse complement strand
TAAAACTCCTTTCAATGAAAGTGAAAGTGATATAATTGACAGTCAAATTCAAAAACGTCTATTTAAGGGAGCGATAAGGGCATATGAGAAAAGAAACAGGTGAAATTGTTTTCTCCAATGTTTGCTAGGAAAAGAAAAGATGGACCCCACAGGATGATTTTAAACTTAGAGACTGATTGAAGAAGTCACCTACCACCATTTTAAAAAGAAAACGCTGACCACTGCTTTATCACTTGTTCAAAAGAGAGTGTTACATGAGCTCAGGTGACCTCAAAGATGTCTACTATTCCATTGCCATTCACCCAGATTTCTGGAAACTGCTCAGATTTGTCTGGAGAGGTCAGCATATGAATATACAGCTCTGCCCAATGGCCCTGCTTCAGCTCCTTGCTTGTTCACAAAAATGATGAAACCTGTGTTTGCCAAGCTAAGGATGAAAGGACGTATCTTCACAGCTTTTCTTGATGACAATTTGTTGAACGGTTTTACAAGGCAGGAGTGCATGAGAAATGTCACTGACACTGTGATTGCTCTTCAAAAGTTAGCTTCCTGTTGCACCTAACAAATTCAGAGCTGAAACTACTCAAACAAATTCAGTATTGGGTGTGATCATTTACTCAGAATCAATGACAGTCAGACTCACTCCGGAGAGAAAGATGAGTCTCTGTGATAGCTGTACAGGTCTGCTGCATAAAAAGTCTGTACCAATCAGACTTGGCGCAGGCAGGCTAAAGGGAAAATTAATGCCAGCCTTGTAGCAGTCAAACATGGGGCTCTCCATTATCGGTGCTCAGAAGCAGAAACATTCCATGCATAAAAGAAAAGCTCTGGAGATTTTGGCCAATTCATGATGTTATCAGACAAAAGCAAAGCTGAGTTAAAATGGTGAGCTACTACTGTAAACCAAGTATATAAAGACATTGGCACAAGTGAACCTGATATTGTAGTCATGTCGGATGCCAGCCTTACCGGCTGGGGATGCGAATATGAGGGCATATCAACAGGAGGGGAATGGTCCCACCAGTGAAAAGACAGCCCACTTAAGAATTGAAAGCTGCTTTGTTAGCATCAAAGACTTTTCAAAAGAAACTGAAAGGAAAGCATGTCAGGTTGGTGAGTGACAACACCACTTGCGTATCTTGTATTCAACACATGGACACAAGTCATTTTCATTCAGAGGTCTGTAATTCCCTGCCTGTTGAAATATGGTCATGGTGTGTAGACAATGATATATGGCTTAGCGCTGCTTACATTCCAGTTAAGCTGAGCGTTATTGCAGATTATGAATCCAGACACATTAACGTGGATGCAGATGGAAAAACTTGACAGCAGTCGCCTCAGGGCTGCATTCCAAGAATTAAGCATTTTGGCAAACATTGGCTTGTTTGCTGTGATGGACCGTTTCCCATCCAGTCACAAATTTTTATGCAGCCGGGCTAACCGGAAGGTAGTCGTCCGGAAGCCGGTGGAAAAGTTTGCCTGACTGCTACTCACCTGCGCACCGTTAAAGCCAGGTGAGCTGAACCGGTTAGGCAGTCTCTGCAATGATTCCGGCAACGCAAGTACCAAGAAGCCGAAGAGGGACCCAGCTGTTTGTAGTGGCAGTCGGGTATTTATCATTTAATGTTTATTTGCTAGCAAACCGAAACCGTATTCCCGTTTAGGAGCGACTGAAACTTCCTCAGCGCGCTTGTGAAGGATTTGTTTAGAAAAGGAAGGTATTTGCTGTGTTCTCTTATCCTATGACTTGGTAGGGTAACAAAACGAAATGCTGTCGGAAAATATGACTAGATGAAGTGAGTGTTAGGGAAAGTGGTCTTCAGGGAAAAAAAAAAAAAAAAAAAAGATTTTGTTTATTCTGTGACTTAACTAGTTATAAACTTCATGATGAAAAAAAGGTCTTATTTTAATGTGTTTTGCGAGAAGAGGGAGAGTTTTGATGCTATGGATAATAAGCTCCCAGAGTGAGCGACAGAGACTTAATACATACCGGTTTTCGACTTTGATGTGGATGAGTATTTAATTCACTCTTGATATGAATATTGAATAGTTGTGTGTTGTAAACAAGAGTGTTGTGGAATCTTTCCCTTTATATCAAGTATGTTGAAGTAGTTGAATCTTTTGGGGGAAAAAACCCTCTAAAATGTGGTGATTAAATGAAATGAAATGAACAATTTTGTCATGACGAAAGACATTTTATAGTTTGATGAAAAGTAATCATTAATTGTGTGTAATGAATTGTATTCATGGTTTATTGAAGAGGGTCTAGGTGGGAATCCTTTCCCCAATTTGGAAACTAGATTCTGAAAGGTTTATATTGAAATCCTTTCCTGTGTAGTGTTATGATTCCGGAAAAGGGAATGTTGTAGTGTTGAAAAGAAAGAATATGCTCATGTTTGTCCCAAGTTCTAGTGGAATATGATGTGGCTAATGAATATGAATGTAGTCGTGATTGTAATGAATAGTAGCCATGATAATCAAGGTAGTTAATCAGTTTCCCCCAGGTAGAAGTGTTCCCTGGACTGAGGGGGACTGGCTGCTACTGTGTGAGGGTCAGGGTCGTAGCTGTGTCTACCCCCCTTGTTCTCCGCCGTGTGTTGGTGTGGAGAGGCCGGCCTGAGTGCCGACAAACTACTCTAACTGCCACTGCGCCCAGGACCGACTACCCACTGAGCCAGTTGGGCTGGAGATGCCGCTGCTGCCAAGCCAGAGCGCCACTCCCGAGTTCTGAACCAGCGACCTGTTGGCTAGGCCGCGTCGCTGTGTGTGTGTGTGTGTGTGTGTGTGTGTGTGAGAGCCACAGCTCCTGTGTGAGACTGTCGCCGGCAGAGACGCCATGAGTGTGCTAGTGACTTTGAGCCACAGCTCTGTGAAGTACTTTAAGTTCTGTGTCAGACTTGACGCTGTAGTCGTCGTCCTCATCTTCGTAATCTTCGTCTTCATCTTCGTCGTCTCGTCGTCTTCGTCCTCTTCGTCGTTTCGTTTCGTCGTCGTCGTCGTCGACCTTCATCGTCGTTGGAGCCAGCAGAATAGATAGCAATATATATATAGTTTGTGTGTGCGCCTTGTGGTTGGCGTGCCGAATATTGATGTTCTTGCGTTTATTATATGTTTGTCTGATGGCTCAGGCAGCATAAAACAAAAAAGTGTTGTTCTGTTGCCTGGCTGTCAATGTTCGGGTGAGTGGGTGTGTGTATGTGATTTTTGGAAAAGTCGTGCATGCATCCATAATTTATGTGTGTGAGTCAGACAGTCAGACACCTGCAGACACCACCCATTCCATCCGTAACATTTTTGCTTCCAGGCTGAACAAACAGATGGACAAATATGTGTCATACAGACCTGACCCAGCTCTGTATATGTTTCCACCCTTTCAGTGTGGTGACACGAGTCCTTCAGAAGGTTCAGCAGGACAAGGCCATGGGGTGATATTGGTGCCAGACTGGCCAGCACAGGTATGGCACCCAGCCCTCCAGCGACTGTTGGTGGCCCCACCCGTGAGGCTCCCATGCAGGACCATGCTTCTACATCCCCCCAGCCATTCAGTGGCTATTCATCCCCTGGTACAGCAAAGGCGTCTGAACCTGCTAGTCTGCAAGATCCGCAGCTAATCTACCAGCAAGCTGGAATGACAGGGGAATCAGTGGACCTTCTGATGGACTCATGGCGCCCGTACACCGCCAGAGCATATGACAGTTACATCAGAAAGTTGCAGGAATATGTAGCTGGAAATCAGATCACATTTCCAATCACATTTCCATCATACATAGATGTAGCAAACTTTCTTGCAGAACTGTACAAGACAGGAGCAAGCCACAGCACCATAAATTCAGCATGAAGTGCGATTTCTGCCTATGTCAGCACCCACAGAAAGGATTCTATGCCTAGCCATCCAGCTATATGTCGCATAGTTAAGGGAGCATTTGGAAATAGGCCATCCTTTCCAAAATAGCAGGGGGTATGGGATGTTGATTCGGTGATTCAGTATCTTGCACGCTGGGACACAGCAGAGAAAACTAGATCTCAAACATCTCATCCTCAGATTGGCAATGATTCCAGCACTGGTGTCAGGGCGGAGAGGCCAAAGTCTCCATGCACTGAATGTTGAAGATGTGCAAAGTAATGAAAGGAAGTGCAGGATAACATACAGTTCAGTGCTTAGGAAGTCCAAACCAGGGAAGCATGTAAAACCTTTAGAAGAATTTTTTTTTTTTCCCAAATCAAAAGCTATGAGTTGTTGTTCACATGCAAGAATAGTTGAAGAGAACCATTAGCCTTAGACAAGGGAAAGAACTCTTTTTTATTTCTTATGTAAAACCCCTTGGGCATGTTTCAGAGAGCACTTTCTCCAGATGGATGAATACAGTGTTGGAGTCATCTGGAGTGGACATTTCTAAGTTTTCAGCACATAGTACTAGAGCAGCTCGCACGTCAGCAGCTTTCAGCAGGGATGTCCCCATTGACTCTATTTTTAGCAGCTGCTGGCTGGTCAAGGGAAGGCACTTTCAGCCGTTTGTACTGCAGACCAGTGGTGCCACACAAAAGCTTCAGTCAGTCCATTCTGGACAAGTTTGTAAATAAATTATCAAATCGCTTGTTTCAGAGATTTCATGTTGAACTGTGCAAGTAAAATGTTTTGAGATGTTATGAATAAAATGTAAGAAGCTACCTCGGCGGGTGATTCCGTTACTGTGTTTGACCTCCTCCTCTAAATTCTTATGTGAAAGTGGATGAACAATCGCTGTGCGAGAAATAATTAATAAATAACCAAGACTTACCTGTAAGTTGTAGTGAGTATTTAGAGCACAGTGTTGGGAAGGAGCGTTCCCATGCCCTCCCTTCACAGCTCTAATAAAATTTTTAAAACCCACCCAAGTATAGCTTCAGTCAGAGGAGGTCAATCGCGTCTAAAACCTGAGTATATTCCTGCGCACAGCATCTCATGTGAACGCTCCTTCCCACCTCCATGCTCTAAATAATCCAAACTAAACTACAACTTACAGGTAAGTCTTCTTTAATTCATTAAGTATATATGATCTGATTTATAAAATGTGTTTTACAAAAAGTACAGACCAGGTGCCCTCTGACACACAACAGTGCTTAGGCAGAGGTATAAGAAAGACAACAGGTCTTTGCTGTGCCTTATGTGTGGATCCAGCTGCAGAGGATGAAGTTCATTTTGTTTTGTGTTGCCCAGCACTTAAATATTTAAAGCAAAAATATATTCCTGCCAAGTCTTAAAGCAGACCATCATTATTTAGTTTAGTCTTACTTTTGTCATCGCGCGAAAGAAAGGTGTTATGAATCAATTTTATGTATATCTGTATAAGTTGTTTAAAACGGCGGAACACCGTAATATGATTCTATTGTAATTCATATAAACATCAGGCATATGCTTATATTGATTTTGTTCATATAAACATCAGGCATATCTTATATTGATTTTGTACACTAAAATGCGGGACACGTTGTCATTTAGCTTCGCGTGTTTACCCTTCTAAATGGGGCTTTGGCGTGGTTTGGTTTGTTTGTTTGTTTGTTTCTTTCTTTCTTTCTTTTCTTTCTTCTTTCTTTCTTTCTTTTTCTTTTTTTTTTTCTTTCTTTCTTTCTTTCTTTTCTTTTCTTTTTTTTGAATAAAAATTTGTTATCGTTATCGTTATTGTTCTCTCTGTCTCTCTCTCTCTCTCTCTCTCTCTCTCTCTCTCTCTCTCTCTCTCTCTCTCTCTCTCTCTCTCTCTCTGTATGTATGTATGTATGTATGTATGTATGAGTGTTGCATGGGGCGTGCGGTAGAGGTGGGGTGGTTGCCAAGTCCTATTTAGGGCTGTACATTCATCTCTGATCCTCATCTGGCACCCAGATCTCACCTTAAGCTCCTCATAGCAGTTATCATGTGACAGTGGCCAAAACTACAGGTGACACCTACAGTTCCTTATAGCAGTTAGCATTCGGCAGTGGCCATACCTACCGATGTCACTTACAGCCGCTTATAGCAGTTAGCCTGTGACAGTGGCCACACCTACCGATGTCACCAACAGCCCCTTTATAGCAGTTTGCACGTGACAGTGGCCACACCTGCAGATGTCACCGACAGCTCCTCATAGCAGTTAGCATATGACAGTGGCCAAACTTACACAGGTCACCGACAGCTCCTCATAGCAATTAGCATGTGACATTTGCCACACTTACAGATGTCACCTAGAGCTCATTACATCAGTTAGCATGTGACAGTGTCCTAATGTACAGATGTCACACACAGCTACTATAGCAATTAGCATGTCACAGTGGCCACACCCACATATGTCACCAACAGCTTCTTATAGCAGTTAGCATGTGACAGTGGCCACACCTACAGATGTCACCTACAGCTCATTACAGCAGTTAGCATCCCACAGTGGCCACACCTACAGATCTCACCAGCAGCTCATTACAGCAGTTAGCATCCCACAGTGACCTAATCTACAGATTTTACCCGCAGCTACTTATAGTAATTAGCATGTGGTAGTGGCCACACCTAGACGTCTCACCTACAGCTTCTTATGACAGTTACCTGGAGACAGTAACCACACCTACAGATGATACCGACAGCTCCTTATAGCAGTAAGCATTTGACAGTGGCCACGCCTACCAGTCTCACTGACAGCTCTCTCATAGCAGTTAGCATGTGACAGTGGCCACACCTACAGATCTCATCGAGAGCTCCCAAGAGCAGTTAGCATTGACAGTGGCCACACCTCCAGATGTAACCAACAGTTCCTTATAGCAGTTAGCATGTGACAGTGACCACACCTACACATGTCACCTACAGTTCCTTATAACAGCGTGTGGCAGTGGCCACAGCTACAGATGTCACCTACAGCTCCATATAGCAGTTAGCATGTGGCCTAAGCTTCAGATGTCACCCACAGCTACTTATAGCATTTAGCATGTGACAGTGGCCACAGCTACATATGTCACCTACAGGTTCTTATTCCATTTAGAATGTCACAGTGGCACAAAAATGCAGAAGTCGCCTACAGCTCCTTATAGCAGTTAGTATGTGACAGTGGCCACACCTACACATCTCATCTACAACTCCTTATAGCAGTTAGTATGTCACAGTGGCCACACCTACACATCTCATCTACAGCTCCTTATAACAGTTAGCATGTGGCAGAGGCCACATCTACAGATGACACATACAGCTCCTTATAGCAGTTAACATGTGACAATGACCACACCGACCAATATCACCCACAGCTCCTTATAGCAATTAGCATGTTACAGTGGCCATAACTGCAGATCTCACCGACTGTTCCCTACAGCAGTTAGCATGTGACCATGGCCACACCTACAAACCTCAACCACAGCTCACAGCGATTAGCATGTGACAGTGGCGACACCTACAGATGCCACCTACATTTCCTCATAGCAGTTAGCATGTAACAGTGGCCACACATACGGATGTCACATACAGCCCCTTACAGCAATTAGCATGTGACAGTGGCCACACCTACACATAGCAAACAAAGTTTCTCATGGCAGTTAGCTGTGACAGTGGCTACACCTACAGATGTTACCTTCAGCTCCTTACAGCAGTTAGCATGTGACTGTGGCCACACCTACAAATCTGACCTCATCTCCTCACAGCAGTTAGCATGTGGTAGTGGCCACACCTACAGATCTCATATACAGCTCCTCAAAGGAGATAACATGTGACAGTGGCCACACCTGTAGTTGTCAATGACATAGCAGTTAGCATGTGGCAGTGGCCACACCTACAGATGTCAAAGGCACTTTATAGCAAATAGCATGTGACAGTGGCCACACCTACAGATGTCAACGACAGCTCCCTATAGCGATTAGCATGTGACAGTGGCCACACCTACAAATCTCAAATATAGCTTACAACAGTTATAATCTGACTGTGGCTACACCTTCAGATCCCACCTACTGCTCCTTAGATCAGTTAGCATGTAACCGTGGCCACATGTACAGTTGTCATCTACAGCTCCTTATAGCAGTTACCATGAAACAATGTCCACACCAAGAGATATCACCTACAGCTCCTTATACCTTTAGCATACGACAGAGGCCACACCTACAAATCTCAACTATAGCTCACAGCAGTTACAATGTGACTGTGGCCACACCTACAGACCTCACATACTGCTCCTTAGAGCAGTTAGCATGTGACACAGGCCACATCTACAGATATCACCTACACCCTCCTTATAACACTCAGTATGTAACAGTGGCCACATCTAGAATGTCACCTACAGCTCCTTATAGCAGTTAGCATGTGACTGTGGCCACACCTACAGACGTCACTGACAGCTCTTTATAGCAGTTAGCATGTGACAGTGGCTACATCTACAGATCTCACCTACAGCTCCTCTGAGCAGTTACCATGTGACAGAGGCCACACCTAGAGATTTCACCGAGAACTCATTAAAGCAGTTAGCATTTGACATTGGCTGTACCTACAAGTCTTACCCACACCTCCTTAGAGCAGTTAGCATCCAACAGGGGTCATACCTGCACATGTCACCCAGGGCTAGCATCCATCAGGGGCCACACCTACATATGCCATCCAGAGCTCCTTATGGCAGTTAGCATGTGATAGTGGCCAGACCTACAGATGTCAGCTACAGCTCCTTACTGCAATTAGCCTGTGAGAGTGGCTACATATACAGACGTCACCTACAGCTCCCTATAGCAGTTAGCATGTGACAGTGGCCACACCTACAGATGTCACCTATAACTCTTATAACAGTCAGCATGCGACAGTGGACATACCTACAGATGTCACCTACATCTCCTTTTAGTAGTAGTTAGCATGCGACAGTGGCCATACCTACAGATGTCACCTACATCTCCTTTTAGTAGTTAGCATGCGACAGTGGCCATACCTACAGATGTCACCTACATCTCCTTTTAGTAGTTAGCATGTGACAGTGTCAACACATGCAGAATTCACATACAGAGCTCCTAAGCAGGTAGCATGTGATAGAGGCCACACCTAGAGATCTCACCGATAACTCATTAAAGCAGTAAGCATCTGACATTGGCCACACCTACAGATGTCACCCACAGCTCCGTATAGCAGTTAGTATGTGACAGTGGCCACACCTACACATGTCACCTACAGCTCCTTATACCAGTTAGAATGTGACAGTGGCCACACCTACCAATATCACCCACAGCTCCTAATAGCACTTAGCATATGACAGTGGCCACACCTACAGGTGTCAGCCGCAGCTCCTCATAGTAGTTAGCATGTGGCAGTGGCTACACCTTCAGATCTCACCTACACTTCCTTTCAGCAGTTAGTATGTGACAGTGGCTACACAATAAATCTCACCTACAGTTCCTCATAGCGGTTAGCGGGTGACAGTGCCCAGCCTACAGATCTCACCTACTGTATCTTATAGCAGTTAGCATCAGACAGTGGTCACACCTACAGATGTCACCTGCAGCTCTTTATAGCAGTTAGCATGTGACAGTGGCCACACCTACAGATGTCACCTGCAGTTTCTTATAGCAGATAGTATCACAGTGACCACATCTACAGCTTCTTACAGCAATTAGCATGTGACTTTGGGCACACCTAGAGATATCACCGACAGCTCCTTATAGTAGATAGCATGTGACAGAGGCCACATCCAGATATCTGGGGATATATGGGGATAAAATTCACTAACATATAACTCCTGGTAAAGATACCGGTATTTCGAAACCTAATTGTTTCTCCTCAGTGACCGTGGAAAGTGGTAACTTGACTCCTCTGCCTTTTCGGTTTTTAAAGAAGAATGCTATGCTATCCCAGAAAAAGGCTGGTGTTCAATACTGTAGTATGTTTGTTGAGTTTCAAAAAAACCAATATATATACATATATATAAGCATTTATTATATTCCCCCTTCACCCACTCAAGCACAGACTGTTACTTAGGCAGAATGATCTACCATTGCATATATGAATGCTTATCTCCCCCTATTTCTTCCATCTAAGACATAGGAGCAAGCTTTGTTTATAATTGAATATTTCTTGCAGTCATTGCAACACCTAGCTGCTGTGTAAGTTGCTGGAATGGTGCTTGGTTACTTATCCTTGGAATTTAACAGCTTTGTATAATTTAGTCCCTTGTGGATTCATTCCAAGAACTGGCCCTCAGCATTTGTGTCTAAGAGGTTATCTTTTTATATTTTCTACTTTTCGCAAGAAAATATAGTTTGTTTTGCTGTTTCATGATTTTTTTTTGTTTTTTAGGTGGCTTGTGGTCAGCTGTTTCATGATTTTCTTCTGGTCAGCTGTTTCATGATTTTCTTTTGTTTTTTAGGTGGCTTCTGGTCATGATTTTCTTTTGTTTTTTAGGTGGCTTCTGGTCAGGTATCGGTATTTCGAAACCCAATTGTTTCTCCTCAGTGACCGCGGAAAGTGGTAATTTGACTCCTCTGCCTTTTCGGTTTTAAGAAGAATGCTATCCCAGAAAAAGGCTGGTGTGCAATTCCGTAGTATGTTTGTTGAGTTTTCAAAAAACCAACCAAAGGTGTGTCACCTAAGAAGCAAAAGAAAATCATCATAAAAGAGTAAAACAAGCTTCATTTTCTTGTGAAAAATAGAAAATATAAAAAGATAACCTCTTAAGACACAAGTGCTGAGGGCCAGTTCTTGGAATGAACCCGCAAGGGACTAAATCAGGTTTCGAAATACCGGTATCTGACCAGGAGTTATATGTTAGTGAGCTTCCTCCCCATTGGAGATTGACCCCCCCCCCCCCCCCCCCCCCCCCCCCCCCCCCCCCCTTTGGAGACTATAAGTTTGCTAAAGGTTCATTTTGAGAAGCATTTATTATTCCCCATTCACCCACTCAAGCACATACTGTTACTTAGGCAGAATGATCTACCACTACGGAGATGAATGCTCATCACCCCCTATTTCTACAATCTAAGACATAAGAGCAAGCTTTGTTTATAATTCAATATTTCTTGCAGTCATTGCAACACCAAGCTGCTCTGTATGTTACTGGAATGGTGCTCGGTACTTATCCTTGGAATTTATTAGTTTATTGTATATAGATAGATAGATAGATAGATAGATAGATAGATAGATAGATAGACAGATAGATAGATAGATAGATAGATAGATAGATAGATACATATATATATATATATATATATATACATACATATTTATATATATATATATATATATATATACTATATGGAATTATAATAAATTAATAATGAAATAAAAAATAGAAAGGATAGAAATTATAATAAAGATAGTAGTAGTGATTACATGTATTATAAATAAATAGATAAATAAAATTAAAGTTAAAAAAGGAATGAAAATAATTAAATGAATAAAATAGATAAATGATTTTGCTGGGTGGTGATGGTGGTGATAGTAGTTACGCGTGGGTAGTTGTATATGGGGTGTGGGTAATGTTGATAATGGTGGGAAGGGGACGGAAATGATTTATAAGTGATAAGGTATAGTTTTGGGAGGGGGAGGGCGGTGTGGTGGGGGAAAGAAAAAAAAAAGGGGTGGGGTGGGGAGGAGGACAATGTAGGGTGGGGGGAAGAGCGTATATCTCTCTATCCACTGTGGGGTGCGGGTTTATGGGGGGGGGGGGGGGGGGGGGGAGGGGATGTTCATACAAATAGTGTCGTTGAAAAAGTAAACAATACTGTGGGATGATGCTCATTGTAACAGGTGAAATAATGTTTTGGCGTTAATATACTCATGTTGATTGAAAAAAAGATAACAACGATCAATGAGAAACGGGGTATCATGTGTTACACACACACACACACACACACACACACACACACACACACACACACACACACACACACACACACACACACACACACACATGTAAACGGTATTCTGGGTGAGTTACGATCATAATGAGACTAGCTGTGGAAAGTTTCCACACACACACACACACACACACACACACACACACACACACACACACACACACACACACACACACATTAAAAAAAGCTGTATAATGGGTAATGTTCATTTGATAACAGTTGTGTTACAGGATAATAATGGTTGTTGTTACTGGAAAACTGTGGGATGCTGATGATTGTCGAACGTGAAGGACTGTAATGGCATTGGTATAATGATATCGGTTGAGGAAGAAACAATAGTAGCTATGATAACAATAGCAATAATAGTGATGATAATGATGATGATGACAATGTTTACATAGCAAGAGGAGGAATGCGGTGACTCTTGATGATAATGTGACGATAGCAGTTGTAGTTTTAACTGTAGCTAAAACACAGAAGGGGAGGAAGGGCGGTTGTGGGGGTGGATGGTCGAAGTACATCAAGGTTTGTTTTTGTTTTAATTATTGTTGAATGGTATGATCTAATAGTGGTGATAGTAATCATGGTAGATTGATCATAGTGAAAAGACATGATCAATGAATAAAAAGCAAACAAAACTGTTTGGTTGTGAGCAAGATCACTTTAACAAAGACAAACTGTATGCATTTTCG
>JADBJO010006362.1:75000-77500 GCA_016801955.1 Conus betulinus | reverse complement strand
CCGGTGTCCTCGATGAAGGCTGCCGTCCACCGCAGCTCCTCCAGGGTGCCGTACAACTTGGCTTCCACTGCTGTCGGTGTTGGCCAGTACCTCCTTCTGGATGCTGCATGCACCATACAATCTTGAAGGATGTGGTCGGTTTGCAATGGGTCCTCGCCACAAGGGCACTCTCCACTCTGCCCAATGCCAAATTTTGTGTGCATGTGGTGGAGCAGGCGATTGTGTCCAGTCCTCAGGCGGAAGATCTTGACCTGTTCCCGTCGTCCCAGCAAATGGTATTTGTCTTCTGGGTTGTGTTTGGGGTGCTGGAGGTGCCACTTTATTCCTTGCTGTGCCTTGATGATTGTCTTGATTTCATCGTATGACACCAGGTTGTTGGCCTGCTCCTTCTGTGCACCGTCTTTTGCCAGAATATCCGCTTTTTCATTGCCTCTGATACCACAGTGTGCTGGTATCCATTGAATCACCACTTTGTCCACTCTGGCACTCAGGGCAACAAGGGCTGAAGTAAGATGGTTCTATTCTTTGCAGCGGGAGTTCTTGAGGGCTTGGAGAGAGCATCTGAGAACACCACCACCTGCCCTGTTGTTCTTATGGAGTTCTGCGAGACTGTTTTGGCTGCCTCACAGAGAGCTTCTCGCTCAGCTCGGAAGTTGGTGGAGTATGTTCCTGTTGGGACTGCAATTTCTTCATCTCCGTCTTTGTATCGGAGGAAGATTCCAGCTCCAGCATCCCTCGTTGCTTCTGTGGCAGAGCTATCTGTAAAGACATGGGTCCAGTCTTCCTGGGGGTACTGGTTGCAGATGTACCCCATGGCCAGGGCTTTCCTTTGGGTGTCTGACTGTATTCCTCTTCTCCACTCTGGAATGCTGGTGACGACTGTCAGGAACGCCTGCCTCTTCCAAGATGGGTGGGTGACATTTGCCGCGATAGGCTTTGCTTCGAGCTCCATCAAGACTGGGATTTGTCTTTCAAGGCGTCTTAACTGGTGGATGAAGCTGCCTCTTTGCGTTCGTGTCGAGAGTATACGTCCATGCTTCGCTTCCGTAAAGAACTGTGCTCAGCATGCAGGCTTAGATGAGTGATGTGTTGTGTTGTCCCAGACTCTCTTCGCCAGACGGGCTATCGCTGTTTGTACCTTGCCGATCCGCACTTTCAGCTCAGCGTTCAGAGAGAGGTCGCAGAAGATGGTGGAGTCCAGGTAAGTAAAGTCGTCGACCACTTCAAGGATGTGATCGCCGATGGAGATGCGGGGAGTGCTGTTGACGTCTTGGCCCATGACGTTTGTCTTCTTTAGGCTGATAGAGCAGGCATCAGTGAAGTAGGTGGTGAGCGGTTGTAGCACTTCCCCGGTGTGGTCAGTTAGGATGTCGCCGTCTGCAAAGAGCATCTTCCTGATGAGGACTTCCCACACCTTTGTCATTGCCCAGAGGCATGCCAGATTGAAGAGGCTTACGTTACTCCTACTGTGGAGGAAGATGGCGTGTTCAAACTGTCGGAAGGTGTAGCACTGCAGCAGGGAGAAGAAGAGACGCCAAAAAGCGTCGGAGCGAGCACACACATTGGTTTCACACCGCTCTTGATTGGGAAGGGGTCCAAAGATGAACCGTCGTACCGGACAGTGTCATTGATGTTCTCGTGGAGGGACGGGATCATATTCAGAGCTTGGGGGGGGGGGGGGGCTGCTCATCTAATATGGTGTAGTAGGTTGAAGAGGCCTGACTTACTGATCAAGTCAAGCGCCATGAACAAGGGTCGTCGCTGCTTGCGGCACTTCTCTTGCAGTTGCCTCAAGGAGAATATTATGTGAATCGTAGACCTCACAGCTTTGAAGTCGCACTGTGCCTCACGGTACACTCGTTCGGCGAGTAGTTGCAGCCTGTTGAGGACGACACGGGCAAAGGCTTTGCCAACAATGTTAAGGAGGGACATTCCGTGGTAGTTGCTGCAATCGCTGCGGTCTCCATTGTTCTTGTATAGCGTGATGATGTTTCCATCCCGCATGTCTTTGGGAACGGTGTTTTCACTCCCAACACTGCAGCAGAAGCTCACAGAGGTGACTGAGAAGAGAGAATTCTCGTTGCTGGCTTTGATGACTTCTGCTGGAATGCTGTCGCTACCCGGAGCTTTACCACTGGCTGGCTAGTATTTCGCCCTTGCTGAGTGTGACTGGACGGGAAACGGCCTGCACCACTCTCTGACGTTTCTAAGACGGAGCCATCAGTGAAAAATTTTAGATGATTTAAATATTTTGAATCTAAATGAATGCGAACGTCAGTAACTAATAAATTCTCTTCTTCATTTTTGTTGTAACTGCTGTATTCTATATCAAACTTTGCCTTTCATTGTTCGAATGGTGGTATCTCTGGTATAATAGACATGGCTGAAATATTGTGAATATCTATTTTGCTTTTACTCATAACGTCTTCAGTAAAATTCTTGATAGGCTGAAGAAGTGTTATGTTTTTTGCTCTCTCTTGGGAACTCTGTTTCTGCATTT
>JADBJO010006362.1:52500-62500 GCA_016801955.1 Conus betulinus | reverse complement strand
TCTAGAATGTTCCATGCCTTTGTGGAAGTTTCTGTAATTTTCAGAGGTGGAATATTCCGGAATTTTTTCGGGTCTGGAATATTATTTTTCAGTTGTAGAATATTCTAGAAGCATTGCATTTATTCTAGAACTTATATGTTCCATAACCCGGTTCTAGAAATAAAACTGGATTCAGTACAAAACATAAATCTGTATAAATATTTGCAACTTACATCTGTATAAAAAAAATATATTCAATACTTGTTTTCAGACATGAGTTCTAGAATTTGTATATAAAGTGGAACTCTGTTATAAGACCTTAAAAATTATTAAAATCTCAGGCCTATAAGGTTTAATGTTCCCTAAAAGAGGGAACAATAATCCTTGCAGATAATAGCTTTTATGGCTCAGAGAAGTAGGTCCAATGTGGGAGGAAGTCTTTCAATGCGAGTCTTATATTAGGGAGATTCCACTGTATATTTGAACATAAAGCTGAAGAATAAAATTTGCAGAATAAAATTAGATTTTGAATTATTTATATAATTGTTTTTCCCTTTAACAGTATATTTGTGTTTAATTGTGATTACAGTGGTATCCCCTTATAAGACTTCTTTCCTCGTAAGACCTATTTCTTTGCGTCATGTATAAAATTGTCCCCTGATAAGACCCCTCCCTTCTTAGAGACCTGATTTTGGTTGATTTTTGAAGGTCTTATAAGATTGGTACCACTGTAACCATCTATATAAGAAAATAAAGCAGCATTCAGACACACATAATGAAAGTTTTAAAAAAAGTACAACATGTTCAGCAATTCTGTAGTTTATTCTGACACTTAATACAAGGATTTTCTTTTATTATTAAACTTTCAGCTTGGGAATTAGGAAAAAAAAAAAAAGAATAAGTCGATGGGTTGGAGCCAAAGTCAACTAGCTCTATATAATTCATCAACTTTTTACTGACCTTGCTGCAAAAATTAAAAGCTTGTAGTAAACAAGTATGCAACTAACATAATGGGGGATAAAATGCTGTTTATGTTTTTACAGTCGTCTGGAGGTATAAGTTGCATATTTTTGCAATAAGGTCAATAATAGTCAATCGACTATCAAGAGATAGCTTACTTTGGTTCCTTTAACCATCAAAATAGGGTTCTTCACAGGTAATGCATGCATGGGCTCCATTAAAGTAGGTCATATCCAGCATAGATGCTTTGGCAGGAAGATCAACAGTGGCACAGACAACCGAAACCTTAACTCTGATGATTCTGTTATTAACACAAATGTCAACACCATTTTGTTTCAAATCGTTCATTTCTTTCACAAACAGAGAAAGATACTGCTGAAATGGGGGTTTTCCCTGCCTTGTCATATGCCAGCAAGCAACACATTCTCTCTAGCAAACCGTGCTGCAGGATTTAGTTCATTTATGGCTAGAAATATGGGCCACAACTCCACTTTAGAAGAGGAATGCAAGTTGATGCCATCAGTGTTCATGACAACAGACAGGTTGGTGGCTGCAGCTAGAAACTCTCCTTCCTCACACATCTTGCAGTAAGCAGCACCATCAGTGATGTCTCCAGTGTTACGGTCACCATCTGCTGCTTCTTCCTCCTGATGGTCTCCTTGGTCTCTTCAATGTTTTGCCAAATGCCTGAAAAATATTGGAGAGCAAATTTTAAATTGACACTTGAAAAAACTTTGACTCTTTAATGTCATTAACAGAATTCTCTCATGACATTCTCTTAATGGCGTTAAACTGTCATACCTTATAGAGAGAGGCTAATTGATTTTTCCTTTTGTCTGTTTGCTTTCTCTATTGATTTTTCTGACAACTGATCAGAATTACCCATAATGCCCAGTGGCAAGAACAACACTGCCCTCCCCCCCACCCCCTCTCTCTCTCTCTGATTATGTGTGACCAAATCAGGGAGTCGGGTTTATTAATTTATTTAGACCCTTCCTGCAGACATTCAAACAAAAAGTAATTGGTTGCTTTTAGCATGGATTAGTTGCTAGATAAATTTATGTGACAGATTTAAAATGTCTAGAGAACTAAATCAAATAATAATTACTTCTTTCCAATTAAATTCAGATGCCAGGCATGCTCTTATGAAATTCTTGTTTCATGTAAGCGAGATTCACAGAGTAAAAAAAGCACATTCTGATAAAAAAAATTTCCAGTATGTTTTATCAGTTTTAAAAAATATGACAATGAGGTCGGCCTTTTTTTTTTTTTTTAAGGCAGGTCAAATCATGCACTGGGTCAGTGGGTGGTGATTTTTTTCATCAAATGTTGCAACCTGTATAACACTGAAAACCATGACACACATGTTTGAGTAAGCGGGGAACACCACTTTCTTTTACTGATTAAAAAAATAATTCCCCATTGATAAAATTCTGGGTCAGCAGCCAATATTGGGACCAGTTTGGAAACAACCATGACGCATATATTTGAGCATGCGGGAACACCACTTTCCTTTTATTGATAAAAAAAAAATCCCCACTGATAACATTCAGGGTCAGCAGCCAAAATTTGGGTCTGTTTAGAAACTGTAAACAAGCCTTTTTTTTTTTTTTTTTTTTTTTTTTTTGCTTAGTTCATTAGCGGGCTCATCATTTAAACAAACTGACTCAGATTTTCAGGAGTCACATGATCCATGGAGTCTTCAGGGGGCAAATCAATCTGAAGCTCTGTAGGTAGAATAATTTTAATTGTAAATATTCTTCCAGGGTGCCTATTTGAAATTAAATTTGATGTTCCTGAGATCCTCCTCTCATAGTTGTGTATTTACTTTTTAAATCTACTATCTTTACCTGGGGATTCAAGCAGCAGCTTCAGCTGGGACTTCATGTCACTGAAGATGAACTTGTGCCTTGGTTGTCGCCCATTCTTTGTCTGATCCGTGCCCTTGTATCGCAGACCATCACACCCTTCTTTAGTACAGCTGACAATGTCTGGATCTTCTGGAAAAAGCTCAGGGCACAAAGGACAATAGTGGAACTCTTGTAAGGCACCAGAAAAACTAGACACTGATTTCCACATCTCATCATAGTTCATCTGCTGAATGGTGTCTGAGTCAGGACAAATACATTTAAATGTGTCGATCACAGTCATCTTTGGAGGTGCTTGCAGACATGTTGTGACGAAGAAAGCACGAAAGAAGAGAAAGTGCTGGCGAATCTGCTGCTTGAGGCTGGGTTTCTGAATCTTAAACAGAAAAATGTCTCTTCAGTGCTGGAGCTGCAACCAGACTGTGTACTAGTACTGCCATGAATGTCAGCATCATCACTGTCTTCAGAGTCAAAGCTGGCATCACTGCTTGAGGAGTTTATGGTTTCATCTTCTTGGTCGTCAGAAAAAATCAGCATGGTCTGAAACAGATGCACAGAAAATGTGTGAATAAGATTACTTTTTGTTCATACCCTACAGTGAACAGACACCTATAAGTCACCTACAAGTACCAGTCACCTACCAAAAAAAATGAAAGGTCTGTTTCCTGCTTAAACAGTTATAAAAATAGGGTATGCAGGTTGGCTTCTCTTTCCATTCTTTTTAATGTACATCAAAATAATGCACGAGGGATCATTTTTTTCATCAAATTCAGTATGCCAATGACGACTGTGATGCACATATTAACGTGATCAGGAACACTGCTCTCGTTTTATTGAAATTTCTTCAGGCAGAGTCATCTTCCAGATACCTTTTCTTGTCCCTCTTCACTGGACCTGATGTGTTAAACAAAGAGCATTGTTACAAAGTGCATGTTGGTATAAAGACAACACATTTTTGCTAACAACACGTCTAATATCAATAACCTATTTAACTCCCTAACCCCCACAAAACATTTTTTTAATAATGGTAACAGCGTAAGTTTATTATTATAATTCCTGTCACTGACACAGTGACAGCCTGACGCTAAAGCAGTGCAAATTATTAAAAGGTTAGCCTGCGACTCTGAAAGTTTAATTTTAGACTCTACAGTAACAGTAATACTACAGATTGATAACAGTACATCAGTGGCTCAGGAAAATATTGCTTGCAAATGCCAGCAGACTGGGGGAGGTTTGGGGTCATAATTATATTTATAACTAGCTTACAATCAACAGCATACATGTGTGGATGAATTGATCTGTGACATCATCTTAAAAATGTCTGCAGAAATATTCTTCAATTAATAACAATGAGATCAACCTGAAGAAAAGTAAACACAAAATAAAAAATAACTGAAAACGGTCTTGACAATTATTGATATTTGATCTACATGCAAAAATCAGGCACAGCAAGGACTGATCCTTGGGGTACTCCCGAACATCAGTGCTGGTGGATTTGATGCCACTGACAACAACCACCGGTCTTCTTTTGCTGAGGAATTTTCTATCCATTTGATGAGCTTTTTTCCTGAATACTATAAAGACGCAGCTTAGGCAGGAGCATGCTCTGATTTACCTTGTCAAATGCCTTTGTAAACTCCCTGTGTAAACTCCCTCACCAGGACACAATCAGTTAAGAAGAGTCTTCACTGAACATTTTCCTACTGAGATTGGTCTTTCTCAATTTACAGCAAAACAGTTAAATACAAGATAAGCCTTCGCATCCCCCCTTCCCCCCCCCCCCCCCCCCCCCCCTTCCCTCCCCCCCCCCCCCCCCCCCCCCCCCCCCCCCCCCCCCCCCCCCCCCCCCCCCCCCCCCACGGTCGACCAGTTAGACAATGGCATGTGCCGTGGCAAGGAAAAAGACAAAACCTGCCAGATTGAAATCCAAATCGAATCAAATCAACACATTTCTTCTGCTTCTTCTTCCTTTGAATAACCAACTTCAACACGCTGAAGATTCTGCTACAACTGATTCTGCAATAAGATGCATTAATAGCCACGAATCATTCTGAGAAAAATCCAGTCGTTGTTTGTTTGAAACACTTGACACACAATTCGTGAGAGCCCATGACTTCATTCGTAAACAAAAAGCAAGTGACCGTTTAAGGATACTTACTGAGTTTATGAAAATGATGCAGATGGTTGAAGACATGTCTGCTTCGATGCAAAGGTCCTTGGGCACAACGAACACTGGAATGGTCGTGCGCTTTCGCTTTTTAAAATAAAACTATCGCTTTTACGTGGTAGGCCCGCCATCATACTTACTCGACCTTGACCCCGACTGACTGGGTCAAATCAGGGGAGCTCACTTGTGAACCAGGTGAAACTTCAAAACAACACAAACAACATCTCTGCTTTTTTTTAAAATTAAATAAACAATCTCATTTATAAAGGGTAATATAACGTAACCCTCATTTTTATTTTAAGTCAAACATTGACATTTCATGCCTGTTTAGCGTTCGTTTACGCACATCACTGACATCTTCAGTAACATTGTACACCTGGTGCCAGACATTTCGAACCGTCCAAGAGTCAAAAGATTGGTCAGTTTCCGGTGCCAGAATGCGCGGTTTTTTTTCTAACAGCGGTAGCGTTCCTCGACGGTCGTAGCCTAATCCCAGCTCAGTTTTGCAAAGATTTGTTTCAAATTTTCCAAGAATTTTCTGCAACAATGGCTTCTTTCCATTGTCAAGTGGCATTGTTTTGGTATAAGGAGATGCTGTACTCCAATTCCAAAACTAACAGCATCGAGGTGCCCAGAAAAGAGGCTGATGGCTATGGTTTGGGAGACGAAGTACAGGCCAGATACCAAGGCAAGCTATATCCCGCCATCATCGTTGGGATAGGAGGTAAGTTGGTTTTTCTTCTTCAACACTCCCCCCCCCCCCCCCCCCCCAAACACACACACCTCTGTGTGTGTGTGTGTGTGTGTGTGTGTGTGTGTGTGTGTGTGTGTGTGTGTGTGTGTGTGTGTGTACACATAGCTAAATTTGCATTTTACAGCACCGCACCCCCCCACCCCCCCACCTGACCCTCTTTGGATCAGAATCCCCCCCTCTTTTCCGGGGGGGGGGGGGGGGGGGGGGGGGGGGGGGGGGGCCCCCCACTTTTTAAAAAAATCCTAGATGCAACTCTGTAGAAATCCAGTACCAGAATAAATGGAAATGTTGGTACTGACGACAGAGGAAGAGAGGATAGAAAAGGCATTTGAATTTTTTAAAATGGTCTCGATGAATCTACTCTCTCTCTCTCTCTCTATATATATATATATATATTTTTTTTTTTTTTTAAATAGATATTTTTAGAAGCTTTGATCAATAATTAGGAATTGAAAAAAATTAATGTATAAAACTTGCACCAAAAGAAAAAAAAAACATTGTTTAATGCTGGTCAATGCTTCATGTCATTGCAGGGACAAAAAAGGAACTGGAAGCAGTTTCAGAAAGGATGCAGCACCTTGTGGCAACCAGTCACTCTGCTGATGAGGTGCTGCAAAAGCTTGGCATCTCATATGGAGCGAAAGGTGAAGAAGGTCAGTTTGCCAAACACACACATGCAGAGACACAGATCAAAGTGAGATCCAGAGTGCATGTGTATGCCCACATACATGCACGCACACACACACGCATGCATGCAAGCACACACACACACACACACACACACACACACACACACACACACACACACACACACATCACACAAGTAAATTTAAAATGATAGGGTGGGGTGGGGGGGAGGGGGGGGAAGAGGGAGAGGAGAGACAGACATGAGTTTTTAGGCCCCGTGTCTCATTTTTGGCCAGGTCATAGTCACTTCTCTAAAAATTGGCTGTGACGCATTGCCATGGCCTCAAATTTTCGAAATCTGTCCGCGTGTGTGTGTGTGTGTGTGTGTGTGTGTGTATCCCTTATGTACGACCACAGTTCTTACCTGATCGACACCAAATTTAGCATCAAGCATCCTTGGCATCCTCAGAAGGTCATGTCATCCTTACTTTTCGGATAAACCTCTGCCAAGGGGTCGAAGCGCAAAGCGCAAGTTCCCCCTTAAAATCCAAATGAGTAGTTTCAAAGGTCCAAAATGAGTAGTTTAAGAGCAAAAAATCTTTAGGCAATTTTTTAATCACTGATGATAAGTATGTAAATGTGCGCATATGTGTCTGTGTTTGTGTGTGTGGTCTATCAGGACAGTGCCAACTCAGTCAAAGCACTGAGCACAAAGTGTGAGGTATCGAAGTTTGCAAGCGCTAGTGGTGGTAAATGTCTGGATGTTTTAGTGGTGTATGTTTGTATGTTTTACAGCTGTCCCTGTCCCAGCCAATCGTGGACCAGCTGGTCTGTGAGATATGTCAGAAGGGGCAACTGCCAAAGGTCCATCACGTTCTGCCAGGTTAGACTCTGGATATTTTTTTATATTTATTATTAGTGAAGTTTCACAGCATGAATTTTTTTTCAGTTTTGAAAAATAATGTTTGTTTGAACTATTTGTATTGTTTGTATAAGGCACATGACTTTGATGGTTGGTGGTGGTAATGCTGTGTGTGCGCTTGTGTATATATGTGTTTGTGTGTGCCAGTTTGTGGGTGTGTGTGCGCAAGTGCATATGTATGAGTGGGTTTTTTTTTTTTTTTTTAATTATTTTTTTTATGTGTGTGTGTATGCTTGTGGGCATTTAGACCCATTTGCATGTATGTAGGTGTATATCTTTGTTCAGCGCATAAAACTCCACACTGAGTGGAGGAATGCACTATGTAAATATTTCACTATTATTATTATTATTAATATTATTGTTATTAAATTATATATCCATTTTCGCATTTATTTTCAGCGATCTGATGCCGCCCCAGCCAGAAAGGGTGAGAACTGAAGATGCACGAACTGAAGATGAAGTGCGCCCAAGTGCTTCATTTACTTTTGATTTCAGATAGGCATTAAAACTTTAACTTTTCATTAGTTTGATGGAAGTATGAGGGTTTGGAATATTTTAAGACTGCTTGAAAAAATCCTTTCAAATTGAAAACTGTCAGCAAACTTTACATTTAGAGTGTTCTTGAACAGCATCTTTACAAGACCTAGAATATTGTCTGTCATAGTGATGACATTTCCTGTCAAGTTAAACTGTATGCTTGAGTCTGACAGAAGATCTCTTCAATTTTGTACAGTGGTAACCCCCATTATCAGACTTCCATTATTATTGTTTATGCTGAATGTTGTATGAATCAAATACATCAAGTAGTATGTTTTTTTTTTTTTTTCCTTTTTTTCTTTTTTTTTTTTTTTTTTTGTTGATTTGAGTTCAGTTAACCTTGGTTATTAGTTTGTTGTTTCAAAAATATCTGAGCCGATGATTAATCAGTCATTGTAGTTCTCAGTGCCTACAGATAAAACCTGATGTAAAAGCAGCGCCTGGAGTTGTAACAACCAGAATTGTGCTGTCCCTTTCCCACCTTTCCTCAAGTGCACATGTATGTATGAATATCATTTGATTTTATGAAATAATTTTTCATATTAGGGACATGTTAATTGTACAGCTTGAGTTTTTAAATTGTTCCTATAGTCAAACTTTTGTTCATGTGTCCATAACATGATTCTGAATTGGACATCAACTGGATATTATAAAGAGACATTATAAATCAGCAATCCCTTTTGTTTATATATGCAATATGAGATAAACTTACAATTTGTTTTGGAGTGAGCATTTCAAGACTCATGATGTTTACCTTTTGTTTTTGCCTGTGCTACAAAGAATTAAATGTTATATTAAACTGAAATTGAAAACGGGTTTTCTGGTGTTGATATATTTGTGTGTTGCCTTGTCATGCCGTACAGTTGATTTATTTAAATCACTTTTCTAACAAACTTAGTGAACTTGTGGACTTGTTCCACAACTTTTCTATGAAATTATGAGCCAGGCAGTGCTATGTTAGGTTGTGGAATTATTCCACAAATTTGTGGAATTATATTCCACAAGTTTCTAGAATTATTATTTTGCAAGTTTATGGAATTATGTTCTGTAGGTTTGTGGAATTTTTCCTAGGGGGTTGTAGAATTATTCCAGAAGTTTATAGAACTATATTCCAGGAGTTTGTGGAATTATTCCAGAAGTTTATGGAATTTTCCTAGGGGTTTTGTAGAATTATCCCAGAAAATTACAGAACTATATTCCAGGAGTTTGTGGAATTATTCCAGATGTTAATGGAAATAAATTCTAGAAGTTTCCGGAATTATTCCACAAGTTATAGAATTATTCTGTAAGTTTGTGGAATTAAATCCATAAGTTTATGGAATTATTCCACAAGTTATAGAATTATTCTATAACTTTGTGGAGTTACTCCACAAATTTGTTCCGGAATTTTGTGGAATGTTCCACAAATATTCCGTCATTCTCATTTAATATACGTGAATTTTCTGGAACAGCTTCTAGACATTCTATAACTGTATTTCCGGAAAATTATAGAACATTTCTAGAACTTTTATGGAATTATTCCAGACCATTTCGCAGGGGTAATACCCAGTATTGTAGCCAGAGGGGTACTCATAGACAGGATCTCACTGTTTCATCATAAAGTGAGGGTAAGGGTTTGATGGGTTTGAGTCCAGGTGGTAAGCAAACTTAGCTCTGCTTCGGAGAAGACAGTTGTTCTCTCCTGTGGCTGGTGACTGCCCCACTGGTGTAGATTTGTTGTCTGGTGTTGCCCCGGTTTCCGGCGAAGTCCCAGCTTCTGGTTCAGTCGCAATGTGTAGCGTGACCAGGATCCCAGTTCTGTGATAAAGAGAACTTGATCTGTAGATGAGAATCTGATGGCTGGCTTGTAGAGTGCACACATTTACCCTTTTCCTCTTTCTTTCAGAAGGGGTGTGAGACTCAGCCAGCAAAGTTTTCTCTATGGTAGAGTTTCTGTTATAACTATTAACCTCCACTTTTGTTCAACAGCTAAGTTAAGCTTACAAAAGGATAGGAGACAGTAATACAATGTTACAGTTTTAGTTAAACAACTCTTCCTTGTTTCATATGACAGAGTAGCAGTTTTTACCTAGCACAGGCATACTGTTTTCCTGATCAAACTTAATCATTGAATTATTATCTTAACAGACAGAGTTGCATACTGACAAAAGTCAGGGTGAACACAAAGAGCAGTGGTCAGATTGTTA
>JADBJO010006362.1:42500-47500 GCA_016801955.1 Conus betulinus | reverse complement strand
AGGTCTGCCGAACAAAATTTTGTCAAAGAAAATCACAGCTGGGGGCTGAGGGGGTTTGTACTGCCAGTCACCAGTTGCCTTCAGTAAATCCACTCTCAGATCACAAATTTGTTCATCAGCAGAATTACGGCAGTTTTGCTCTCCATTGCACCACTCACTGGTATGAAAGCACTACACACACAACTGCTGTTAACGTTGCATCAACAGATTAATTTGCAACATACTATGTTTTAATTCTTAATATACCATACAGCGTATATATAAAGACACACGTTTGTCGTGCACTTACTTTAGGGCATTCTGCATGTCATGCTCTCATCACTTAAATGATGGAAAAAGACTACAGGAAGCAGCTGCCCACCAATTCAGGTCCTAGTTTAAATCCATTGCATAATTTCGTTTTACTGGCAATCTCTTTCAGTTTTATATATCAGTGTAAATTAGTGACTGATGCTAAACAGCTATGTACTAGTTCAGTGTTGACCCTGCTTAAACAAGCAGAAGAAAAAGAACTTTGCTGTGATTAGCAATAAAGATTTTTCTTGAGAGAGAAATAGCTTTTTTTTACCTCATGGACTTACACCACCTGTTTGCATGCTCGATTAAAGTTGGATTTTGACCCTGCATGGGATCAAATGCCTGGTAAAATCACTGAAGAGAATGCTTTATCACAAACAGTCTGTCCCAGTATCTGCATGCATGTCAACACTATACAGGAAGACAGCTTGTAGGATAGCAATGGTATTCATTGCTTCCAAAACACATTGTCAATTGTGGCGTGACAGCTACCACTATCAATCCTCCCCCTCTCATCCTGATTCCTCTCTGTCTCTATCAGTCTGTCTGTCTGTCTGTCTGTCTGTCTCTCTCTCTCTCTCTCTCTCTCTCTCTCTCTCTCTCTCTCTCTCTCACACACACACACACACACACACACACACACACACACACACACACAGTCCTTTGGGTTATCAGTCTACGTCATTTTTACAGCGCGTCAAGCGTCACCCCCTCAGCCCCTTTCTTCTCTCACTCCCTTTCCACTGTCTGTCTGGCTCACGTTGTGGCGTGCTGCTGTGGCGAGTAGAAGGAATGCAGAAGACGACCTTATACGAAACCTTGACCTAACTGTAGACTGACCATGGATGACGTATCTGAAATAGTCGAACCTAAGTCCCTCCTCTGTGAACTGGTTTGCATGCTTCCTCACCGTGTGTGTTCACATGTGTGGTGCATGTGGCACCCTCTGTAGCTTTATTTATCAGCACACAGGTTGTTAAACTACCACTATCTTGGAGATTCTCTTCTCTAATCCCATCACCTTGATGTCACACCTCACTTGTCGGACTGTCCCCTATCAGGTGACGCCCCCACCTCACCCAACCATCCCCCACACTTGTATAATAATTTCTATCGGCTGTCATATCCCTGTGACAACCTGTCAATCAAACAGGCAACAGAGACATGGTCATTTGCTCAAGCCCCCCAAAAAGGGGAGGGGGTGGGGGGGGGGGGGACCAAACCTCCCAATTTCACTGATCCACTGTAGACCATTATTCTGATCACAGTCAATTTTAAGCACGTAAAACTCGACACCGGTATACTTAAGACAGGAGAATGTTCATCTTGCCTATGCTGATATCCTGCTTCAAGTTCCAAATGCTCGTCCCCGAAGAAATACCATGGGGAGCCAGGTATGTCTGCAAAAACTGGTTCGGCACAAGATCAAGAATCCAGCCTACATGTAGCCACATGGACAACCGACTAACCAGCCAGCCTACAGGAACGGTAAGGTCAACAGAAACTGCACGAGGAGTCTGTCCATCTCTTGCAGGGACAACCCCAGGACAAGATTACTTCTTGTGTACCTGCTGGACTCTGACACAGATTATCAGAACATTCCCTCCCTTTATGATGAGATAAAGTGGGAAAAGCAATCCCAAACAAAGACAGACTGGTTCTATTGAAGCTGTGTGAATTTGTAAATCTTAATCTTATACAAATGAAAAGAGTTTTGCATGTGAAATTGCATTTGTGTCAGTCTGTCTGTTGTTCATATATCTTTTCATGTTTAAACCTATTTGTAATTTCGTCTGTCAATCGGCGCACAACCACTTTTAAGTGCATGGGCCTGAGGTGAATTACTCCTGAGCCATTCTTGAGAACTGTAACAATTCTGAGAAAAATAATCTTTCTCCAACTAGTAACAGAAAGTTGCTCATTCAATCACTAGTGAGAGAGATGGTGAAGGTGAATCTTGATACAAAAAAAAAAAAAATCCTCAATACCTTTGATAAAGAAAACACTCTGAGTCCTTCCCCCAGAGGACCACACTTTTCCCCCTCCTTCTCGTAACACACCCCACTAGCAGCACGTAAAATTACTTTGATGAAACAATTGATTTGTTTTATCAAATTCAAAGTATAGTTCATGCACCACATTTTGCTAATGACATGCTCAATTCCAAATCACTTAAAGAGAGCCTTGAAGAAATATTCCTTCAACTTATTGTGTATTGAAGCTAGGTGGTACACACACACGCACACACACACACACACACACACACACACACGCGCGCGCGCGCGCGCGCGCGCACGCACGCACACACGCATGCACGCACGCACGCACGCACTCGCACACACACACACGCACACACACAACACACACACACACACACACACACACACACACACATATGCAGGATCAAATGTATAGTAGGAAGGGGGCACTAGTGAGAAACAACGACAACGTATTTGGAAAAAAGTGACATTTTCTCCTCAATGAAAAATGTAAGAAGAATGCATATACATCTGCGTCCCACTTACCAGTGCACAGGCTAACTTGGTGGCCAGATGTTATTTGGCTCAGAAGGTAACATGTTTCGAAAAGAGAATTCTATTTGTTCCCCACAAACGAACAGATGCTCTACACCAAAAGATGAGTTTCACGTTACTGTTCCCCTTAACGTACGTACGTTGAAATATCCTGCACTTCTTTGTAACTATCAACACAACTCATTACTGCCTGCTTTGGACACAAAGAAAACTGCAGTCACAGCACATTCTCTCAGGACATCCGATTTGATCTCCGTGAAAAAAGAAACTTTTTTCGCCCAGCCACATAACATAGGAATACATGTTTGCAATGTATGTTTAGTTGTTTCTAAGTATTTTTTTTTTTGTACATTCAAAGTTGGTAAACAATACCAAACTGCAACGTTTCTAAACTGACCTTTCTTTTTGATGCAGCAATGCTTACAAAGTTTAGCGGAGCAGTGAGGTGACAATTGAGTGCATACTTGCTTCCTGGGCCGAAAAATTAAAATGCCGAATGTTCTTCCAAATAATAGAGTACTTTTGACAGCCCTTGTGGAATACACCTAAATCTTATGGTGGTAGATGAAACATCGAGCGAATTCTAGTTCTGTGGTCGAAAAAAATGTAGCGAACTCTGGTTCTGTTTGGCTTGTAGAATGCTACTATTATAGTGGCATGGGACATTGTCAATCTCAAGGTCCAGCCATGGACCCATGTGCCAAACCCATGGCTTATAAAGTCTTCATTTCTGCTCATGACACAAGACGGCTTGATAAGTTGGCCATTCGCCAATGGTATGTAAATGAGACCAGAAACTTTTTGATCGTAGTAATTGAAGGTGCGCCACCGTTGGCACTTGCGGATCTTTTGCTCTTGCTGACAAATATATTGGCAAGATCCAGCAATGCATAGTCTTTGATGACAAGATAGAGGAGTTTGCCCTTGCTGAAGTTCCTGTACGTAAGCCATTCTTTGAAGAAAATGGTAGCATGTTGTTGACGGTGATCCTTCCACATATTTGATCCTAGGTAATCTACTGGAAACATCTAATGTTGTTCATCTCATCTGGGGCAGGTGAGTTACGTTAAATTCTGCTGGAGGAGGAAAACAACGATAGCAACAGCTCCTTACACCGTTTTACATCACGTTACCTACAGAATTTTGGGTGAGTAAAGACGACTTGATCTTTTTACAGTACAGAGACTCTCTTCTTGAAGAATATTTTAAGTCCACTGATTCAGGTTCAGTATCCCTTATTGGTACTGCCTGATTCACCTACACTCCTTTGAGAGTATACCATGTTTTTTTTCATATCATGAATAATAATATTGTGACTGGGCACACCGTGATTCCTCAGTCTTCATGTTCTTCTCTTTCATGTGCTATGTATGAGAGCAGGGAATTGGGACATTGTGGAGCTCGTCGCATTCTTAATTTTTGCATCTGATATTGTTTTTTTGCTGGACGTTTCACCGTTGTGTGAGAGTGTATTGCAGGACATATGATGTTTGGAAAAGAGGCATCATAAAAATCAATGCATTCTGTCATTACAGATCTGCCTATCCTTTTATTATCATCGCTGATAAAATGCTTCTGTGTATTTTCACTCACTGATATTCTGCACTCCACTGGCACCAGTATGGAACATTGCTGATGCAAAAAAGGGTTAGTGCCAGTTTACCTCTCTCTCTCTCTCTCTCTCTCTCTCTCTCTCTCTCTCTCTCTCTCTCTCTCTCTCTCTCTCTCTGTGTCGTGTGTGTGTGTGTGTGTGTGTGTGTGTGTGTGTGTGTGTGTGTGTGTGTGTGTGTTCGATTTCTTTTCCATGGTTCCTAAACTCATTAATACACTTGAATACATATCACTGCATTTAGTAATGCACAGTCTCTGCACGAGCCTAACAGCTGACCATGTGCATGTAAACCAGGAAGATGGCCCACCTGCCCACTGTTCCCACACTGTACGTGGGTGTGTGCTGGACATGGTTCATACGTACAGAAGTCCTCATCACTGCCATCATAACAGTCGTCCTGAGCATCACACACCATAGTGAAGGGCACACGTTCCTCCCCTTGTTCACAGTGAAAGTACAGCGGAAAAAAACGCCGAGGACGCTTCACACCAAGTGGATGTTGGGGTATCCCATGCAGCACCCGCGATGGCGTCATCATGTCTGCCCCAACAATGGGT
>JADBJO010006362.1:35000-37500 GCA_016801955.1 Conus betulinus | reverse complement strand
CAGATATATTTGTGAACGATTGCAAACACCACCAGGTAGAGCAGTGCATCACAATCATATAATTTATCACAACATTTTTACTTTGGGTCTTCTTTCTGGCGATCAAATGAAAGAAATCCATCACTTAGGCGATCAAATTGAGAAAAAGAAAATCCTAAGATACATTCCATTCATTTGATTGGGCAGAAAATATCACCATATCAAATGAAAATACCCTGGACATAATATAGAAAATAATACAGGTATTCTTGCATTATGAAATGCATTCTTTCCTGAAAATACAAATGAATAAAAACGCACTCTTACCCTAAATCAACACATTTATGCATTGCTTATTACCCCAGGAGTAAAATTGATGCACTGCTTATTACGTCAGAAGTAAACTTTATGCACTGTTAATTACTCCAGCAGTAAAATTCATGCACTGCTTATTAACCCTGAAGTCACATTTATGCACTGCTTATTACCAAGATAGTAACATTTACGCACTGCCGATTACCCTAGGAGAAAAAGCCATGCACTACTTTAGGCCAAGTCACTTTGAAACGTGCAAACCCAACAAATTTTGGCAAGATGTTTTCTCAGCATAGTTGGTATTCTATTGAAAAGTGTATCCAGAAGAGGACATGAATCGATAGGTGTATCATTATTTGATCATGGAAATCTAAAATACAAACAGAAGATTTCACTGCAAGAAATGCGCAGAGAAAAAACATTTGCGTAAGAGATCTACCTGGTAGTAAGGGCGAGTTCCTAAATCGCAGAACACTCTAAAGACGACAAAATCTGATTTTATACATTTTTGTGTAATACAGAAGCTGTGTTTGCATACAATCCAGGAATATAAAAAGCAGCAAAACATCACTGTCCCAGACACAAGTAGCGAATCGCTAACCGAAGCCGTGCAGTTATCAACAAGTATGCAACACGTTCTCGATTGTACTATATCATCATGTTAGGAGGTATTATAAAAAAAATCTTTGACGACGTACCTCTTCACGTTTTAAGTAGAAACTAAATACCTATGTAGAGTTAATGACAACATCAATCTTTTATCGCAAAATAGAGAAAATAAAAGAAATGAAACATGAACTGTTGTGTGAACAAATACATGTTATTGAATGTTAATGATTAATAACTTTATTAAAATGATAACATTGTAAATAATTACAGACACAATTTGTGTAATGAACGAAATTATCAAACAGGACACTGTTTACACAGATGTGGGCACTTTCAGTCTTTCATGGCTGATCTGAAACACATTCGCAGTGACGAATGCATACACTGCCACTGACTTTCATTTGATCTTAAATTAGTCTTGTTTCATGCAAAGAAAAAAAAAAACAGATCCAATAACGGGGCTAACAGGACTACTTGGTAGATTGTTCATATACAAGAATAAACAACCACAACTGAACCAAACATTCGTATTCATTTTAAACAAGTGGGTGCTACGTACAAAACAGTGTTACATTTTCAACAATGAGAAATGAACTATAATCAGAAGAAGAAGAAGAGAGAAATGCTTTTGTACAGACACTAGGTATGCTGATCTGAAAAAAAAATTAAAAAAACATCGACAAATCTGTTGCTCATTCTTAAAATTGCGTTTTTAATAAACTTACTGAAGAAATTATTTTTGACCGCAGATCTTCTGTCAACAACACAAGCTATGTATTATTATTTGAAAAAAGAAAAAAAAGAAAGAAAAAAAAAGGAAAAGAAAAAAGAAAAGAAACAACACTCTTCAACGTTCTGGTCATAGACCGTCTTCATGACTGATAACAGAGCATACAATCTGAAACTGTTTTCCAGACAGTACAGAATGCGATGGTATTCGGCAGAATTTTGTGTTTGGCCATGGTTGTAGGTATATTTCTCGCTCGTAACAGTTCCTGTCAGGTGCAAGAGAAATGTAAGGGTGATAATCAGTGTTTTCCATCATTCAGTCCTGTGCTAAACTGCGAGAATCTACAGATAAATTAATTCATTTCTGTTAGTTGATCATCTTGTTATCTGTTTTAGAATCCCTTTCAAACACACACACACACACACACACACACACACACACACACACACACACACACACACACACACGCACGCACGCACGCACGCATGCACGCACGCACGCACGCACGCACGCACGCACACACACACACACACACACACACACACACACACACACACACACGTACACGAAGGAGGCACTATCATACCCACCACCGCCGCCACCACCCTCCCTCCCTCCTGGTAAAAAAAAAAAAATCATTATTGCTGACGTTGTTTCTTACTTGGCTTCCTTTTATTTGGTAGGTCGTTTCTACGCACGGGCACACTTTGTGTGTGTGTGTGTGTGTGTGTGTGTGTGTGTGTGTGTGTGTGTGTGTGTGTGTGTTCGTTCGTTCGTACTTCTGTTTAACGTCTGTTCACTTTGAATGGTATTAGACGTGAATGAAAGAAGAGAGTGACTGACTGACTGAATGATTAGATGAATAAG
>JADBJO010006362.1:0-22500 GCA_016801955.1 Conus betulinus | reverse complement strand
CTCTGCACTTCAAGTTCGTGTTGCTGCAACGTAGAACATTCCATATGTATAACACGGAACGGTCAGGTCCGCCCCAAGGGATGAAAATCTCTGACCCTGGGCTCTTGTTGATTGTCAGAGCAAAAGCTGGTTTCCTGGGAAACTGAAGCCATCCGAACCAGAATGGGAGGGGTGAGTCCATGGGTTTCAGAGGAATTCTGGGGAGCAGCGCCAGTTTACCTATGTAGGTGCCACAGGATATTTTCGCTTCTGCAACGCTCCTGTGCAGTCAAGCCGCTCTGTCTCTATTTTGCAGTACAAGTCCACCAGAAGTTGCTGGAACAACCTGCCATACCTCAAGACGTGGTTTTTCTGGGCGGACTTGGATATGGAAAAAATAGTACTGCTGTTGCGTAATCTTTCGCCCACTTTCTGCAGTAAGATAAACACTGTACCAATCCGTCCCATAGACAGAAATCAGAGGGCATTGTAGAGCATCATAACTTCGGTGTATTTCTGAAATCCTCTGCAGACTACCATCTCTAAATTTGGAAATTAACGGTTTTAACGATCAGTTGAAAGTTTCTGTTCATATTAGTTGTCTATCATTGATCAGCGTGTAATACTACACCTGTATACCAAATTTCATCAAGAACAGTCTAAATTTAGAAAATAACGGTTCTTAACGGATTTAACGCTCAATGTTAAGTTTCCGTTTGTGTAAGTTGTATATCATTGTTCAGTGTGTAAAAGTGCATCTGTACACCGAATTTGATCAAGAACGGTCTCGGTAGAGGTCCCTCTAGGTTCGTGCCAAATTTTGTGACGATCTGTCGATTCTCCTGGCTGCCTGCTTCAGCCTGAGAGACAGACAGACAGACACACATGCACACACACACACACACACACACACACACACACACACACACACACACACACACACACACAGAGCTCACTTATTATATTAATTTCTGATCATATTAGTTGTCTTTCATTGATCAGCGTGTAAAACTGCACCTGTATAACAAATTTCATCAAGAAAAGTCTAAATTTAGAAAGTAACGGTTCTTAACGGTTCTTAACGCTCAATTTTAAGTTTCTGTTCATGTAAGTTGTATATCATTGTTCAACGTGTAAAACTGCATCTGTATACCGAATTTCATCCAGAACGGTCTAAATTTATATAATTACAGTTTGTAACGGTCAATTTTAAGTTTCAGTTCGTGTAAGTTGTATATCATGGTTCAGCATTTAAAACTACACCTGTATACCAAATTTCATCAAGAACAGTCTAAATCTAGAAAATAACGCTTTTTGACAGTGATAAAATAACGGTCATACAAACTATCGAATGACCCTTTGTTATCCACAGTATGTCCCTCTAGACTCATGCCAAGTTTGGTGGCGATCCGACGACTCCCTTTGCCACCAACATCAGAAAAGATTATATTTTTAATCGTTTTAAGGGGGGTATGTGTTGTTAAACGGTTTTTTAACGGTCATAAGTAACTGTTGTAGAAACTATCCAATGACCCTATGATACTTGGGAGATGTCCCTCTAAGTTTGTGTCAAGTCTGGTGACGATCCATCGATTCTCCTGGACGCCAACCACAGCCTCACACACACACACACACACACACACACACACACAGCTCACTGTTATATATAGACTAGCCAGTGTACCCAGCTTCGCTCGGGTATACAAGTACAATAATTTTCTGGCCACCCCTCTCTCTTACCACTTACAAGACAATACACTAACATTCAGCTTGGTTTGTTTCATTTTTCCATTGCCGAACCAACTGCCCCAGCCTCCTCCTATCTACTTCACCTAGTTTCTTCGGACACCCACTCCCTTCTTGCCTCTCAATCTAATTTTCTCACGATTTTTTTTCGTAATACAATGCACAGTCGATCGAGGGATGCCTGTACTTTGTGAACTTACCGATGCATTCTCAATTCCTCGATTGAAGTGCTCCAAAGTGACAACTCTGTAGGGGCTGCCATAACCTAGAAGATAAGGCGCTGGACTCATGATCCAAAGGTCATGGTTTCGAATCCCGGTTTGGTCTTGGAAATTTTCACGTGGAATGTTTCCAGCTAAAATGACCATACTTCACCCCGATATCCACCCTGGCCCTGCAGGTGTCAGGCCAATGTGATGGACAAGCCGTCTGCGTACCCTTGATTTGGGAAACGGACTTTAAACTCAACTCAAACATGACAACTCTGTGAAAAATTTGCATTTTCACGATGTATCATGTCTATTGGAGGGCCTCTGGGTAGACAACATTTCTGGTCTCCCTGTTTGGCGCAAGTATAGTCAGTGTTTCTGCACTTCACGTTCATGTTGCTGCAACGTAGAACATTCCATATGTATAACACGGAACGGTCAGATCTGCCCCAAGGGATGAAAATGTCTGACCCTGGCTCTTGTTCACTGTCAGAGCGAAAGCTGGTTTCATGGGAAACTGAAGCCATCAGAACCAGAATGGCAGGGGTGAGTCCGTGGGTTCCAGAGGAATTCTGGGGAGCAGCACCAGTTTACCTATGTAGGTGCCACAGGATATTTTCGCTTCTACAACGCTCCTGTGCAGTCAAGCCACTCTGTCTCTATTTTACAGTACCAGTCCACCAGAAGTTGCTGGAACAACCTGCCATACTTCAAGACGTGGTTTTCTGGGCGGACTTGGATATGGAAAGAATAGTACTGCCATTGCGTAATCTTTTGCCCACTTTCTGCAGTAAGATAAACACTGTACCAATCTGTCCCATAGACAGAAATCAGAGGGTATTACAGAGCATCATAACTTCGGTGTATTTCTGAAATCCTCTGCAGACTACCATCTCTAAATTTGGAAATTAACGGTTTTTAATGGTCAGTTTAAAGTTTCTGTGCATATTAGTTGTCTATCATTGATCAGCGTGTAATACTACACCTGTATACCAAATTTCATCAAGAACAGTCTAAATTTAGAAAATAACGGTTCTTAACGGATTTAACGCTCAATTTTTAAGTTTCCGTTTGTGTAAGTTGTATATCATTGTTCAGCGTGTAAAAGTGCATCTGTACACCGAATTTGAACAAGAACGGTCTCGGGAGATGTCCCTCTAGGTTCGTGCCAAATTTTGTGACGATCTGTCGATTCTCCTGGCTGCCAGCTTCAGCCTGAGAGACAGACAGACAGACACACACGCACACACACAGCTCACTTATTATATTAATTTTCTGTTCATATTAGTTGTCTTTCATTGATCAGCATGTAAAACTGCACATGTATAAAAAATTTCATCAAGAAAAGTCTAAATTTAGAAAGTAACGGTTCTTAACGGTTCTTAACGCTCAATTTTAAGTTTCTGTTCATGTAAGTTGTATATCATTGTTCAGCGTGTAAAACTGCATCTGTATACCGAATTTCATCTAGAACGGTCTAAATTTATATAATTACAGTTTGTAACGGTCAATTTTAAGTTTCAGTTCGTGTAAGTTGCATATCATTGTTCAACATTTAAAACTACGCCTGTATACCAAATTTCATCAAGAACGGTCAAAATTTAGAAAATAACGCTTTTTAACAGTGATAAATAACGGTCATACAAACTATTGAATGATCCTATGTTATCCACAGTATATCCCTCTAGATTCATGCCAAGTTTGGTGGCGATCCGACGACTCCCTTTGCCACCAACATCAGAAAAGATTATGTTTTTAATCCTTTTAGGGGGGTATGTGTTGTTAACGGTTTTTAATGGTCATAAATAACTGTTGTAGAAACTATCCAATGACCCTAGGATACTCAGGAGATGTTCCTCTAAGTTTGTGTCAAGTCTGGTGACGATCCATCGATTCTCCTGGCTGTCAACCTCAGCCTCACACACACACACACACACACACACACACACACAGAGCTCACTTGTTATATAGACTAGCCAGTGTACCCGGCTTCGCTCGGGTATACCTGTACAATAATTTTCTGGCCACCCCTCTCTCTCACCACTTACAAGACAATACACTAACATTCAGCTTGGTTTGTTTCATTTTTCCATTGCCGAACCAACTGCCCCAGCCTCCTCCTATCTACTTCACCTAGTTTCTTCGGACACCCACTCCCTTCTTGCCTCTCAATCTAATTTTCTCACGATTTTTTTTCGTAATACAATGCACAGTCGATCGAGGGATGCCTGTACTTTGTGAACTTACCAATGCATTCTCAATTCCTCGATTGAAGTGCTCCAAAATGACAACTCTATAGGGGCCGCCATAACCTAGAAGATAAGGCGCTGGACTCATGATCCAAAGGTCATGGTTTCGAATCCCGGCTTGGTCTTGGAAATTTTCACGTGGAATGTTTCCAGCTAAAATGACCATACTTCACCCCGATATCCACCCTGGCCCCTCAGGTGTCAGCCTAATGTGACGGACAAGCCGTCTGCATATCCTTGATTTGGGCACGGACTTTAAACCCGACTCAAACATGACAACTCTGTGAAAAGATTGCATTTTCACGTTGTATCATGTCTATTGGGGGGCCTCTGGGTAGACAACATTTCTGGTCTCCCTGTTTGGCGCAAGTATAGTCAGTGTTTCTGTGCTTCCAGTTCGTGATGCTGCAACGTAGAACATTCCATGTGTAAAACACGGAATGGTCAGGTCTGCCCCAAGGGACGAAAATGTCTGACCCTGGCTCTTGTTGATTGTCAGAGAGCGAAAGCTGGCTTCATGGGAAACTGGAATTGCAGGGGTGAGTCTGTGGGTTCCAGAGGAATTCTCGGGAGCAGCACCGGTTCACCTTTGATGGGGACACAGGATATTTTCGCTTCTACAACGTTCCTGCGCAGTCTGGTGATGACAGATCGGGTGCCATTGGTCACCTTTGGCGGGTACAGTTAGCAGAGAATGATAATGGGGACTCCAGATTTCAGCAACAGTTTATGCGGTGGAAGTCCAGAAATCTCAATGGAGTTAAGGAGTTCTTGTGGATAAAGGACTGCCTCATCATCATTCTTGGCCCTGTCGACAGATCTGTACAGAGTTTCCTCTCCAGGGAAGTCATCTACGATTTTTCTGTTCAGCCTGTTGACAGTCTCATTCAGGGAGGAGATTATGGCCCTTTCTGCTAACCAGTCTGAGTCTGCATAGTGAGCATGAAGATCCGGGTAGACTGTTCTATCAGATCCTCCTGGCTATCTGAAAACTGGCATAGTGCTGGTGGGACTGATATAGTATCTGGAAACTGATAGCTCAATGCACCATTGCCAATGTCAAGCAGAAAATTTGGTGAAGCTGGCTGGCTAGGGATTTCCAGACAGGTGGGCTCTCATGTTGGTGGTTAGATGTTTAGCAACCATGCTCCACCACAGGTAGGACATCTTCAGACAGGCGTTGACAATGTTGGCTCTGGTGCCATTGAGGATGACAGGGAGGATCTGCCTGAAATCCCCACAGAACAGCAGCGTTGGGATAACTCCCATTGGCCTGTGCACTTGGGTGATGTCCTGCAGCGTAGAGTCCATGGCCTCGTAGACAGCTTTGTGGGTCATGGGAGCTTCATCAATTATGACGGCTGCAGCCTCTTGATGACTTGGCCAATGTTGACCCAGGCTTGACAGAGCAGAAAGGTGGTTTCTTGCTTGCCTGCATTCAGGTGGACCTTGAAAGTGCTATGCACTGTCCGCCCACCCGGCAAAAGAGTAGCAGCATTGCCACTGGAAGCAGTGGTTAGCACTATTTTGCCTGTGGAGTGGATCCTGTTCAGGATAAGATTCAGGATGAAGGACTTTCCTGTCCCTCCTGGATCATCAAGGAACACTATGTTGCTGTTTGCTGTGGAGTCCTGCCTCTGCTCAACAAGGGTCATACAGCTGTCGTATACGTCTCTCTGGTCAGCTGTCAGCTTCTTCAACTGGTCATCAGCTGCTGCCTGGAGTGCAGCAGTGTGTCATAATTGGTCTCGTAGTAGTGTTCTCGAGACACTTTGTGGTTGTGTGACTCTTGGCATCCCATACTCCTCTATAGACTTGCCTCCAAGAAGGAAGAGTTTGTCCTGAATCACAGTAAGAGCTTGGTTGTAGATGGCATCTGTGTACTGCGCTTCATCATAGACATCTCTTCGAACTTGGAAGAGGACATCTTCAGCAAGATGGTCTCTGAAGAGGTTCCCACAGGTTGCCTGGGTTATTGGGATTGCAAGCCACCAGGATGATACAGAAGAAGTCACGCAGTAGTCATAGTGTCTGAGAGATGGAGGCTTCCTCCAGGGCAAGTTGTAGATAGCGGTCATCTTCTAGGAGTCCAAGAGCATTGCAAGCATCTTGAAAAGTGTTGTGGACATAACCGTTGACAGTCTTCAGCTCCTCGTACGAATGGGGTCCTTTCACAACGTTGAGTAGAAGCCTCAGGTAGTAGCACTCCCCCTGGCGAGGACTGATACAGTACAATCGCCCGATTGCAGTGCCCCTTTGTCGTTTCTTCCACATCTTCTGAGTGGACATCCATGTGAAGTGCTCAAGGACTTCCACGTACTTCAGCTCTCATGCTGTAGGGTCTTGAGAGCATAGGCTGAAGGCGGTAAGGGTTGCTTCTGGGGGAGAGCCTTCTGCTCTTTGCGCTGCGTTGTGTGGATTGAAGTAGACCCGTTGTCCATTCTCCAAGTGAACAGCTAGTCTCTGCACCATTGGGTGGCGCTCATGCAGGTCAAATTCCAGGAGTCTCCAGGTGGCCTCGATGCTGCCAACGTAGCGGGCATTCTTGTACATTTGGATCTCGTCAACGACTGGAGGTTGTTGAGCTGCTCCTTCACCTGCCTGAGTTGCCTGGAGTTGGAAGACGGTTTGGTCTGTGCCCTTGTGGACATACTTCAGGACGTACTTGATGGATTTTATGCTACTGCATATTTCCACATTGATGTGGCAGTTGAACTGGTGTAGGAGGCAAGGGTTGTAGGGGACAACCCACTGGTTGGTGACGACGATTTCTCTCTGCCCAAGCTTCACAGTCCCAGTATGTCCTCCATCAGACTCCTTGCATCTCCTGTACTTGGGGTAGCTGTCCTCACCCTGCTCTGTGACCCTTCGGAAGACCTCGAGGTAGTTTTTAGTACATGACCTGGTCTCTCTGTCCATGCAGCTGCTCCTTGGGTTGAAGATTCCACAGGGCCTGTGGATCATGTGTGCTATGACCATACGGTGCAGCCCAGGGCTTTCCTGTGAGTTTGGGATTTCCACACAGACAGCAAGATCAATGTCGTTTGGCCGTATCTTTTTTTTGTTTGGATTCTGCCAGACCAGAATATGGGAATGAGGTAGACCACGCGTCTGGTACTCCACAGTGTACAGCCATGCTCTGATGTTTCCAAAGATCCCCTTATTGAGCATGCCCATGAGATTCTTTAGCTTCAGTTTGAAGACTCAGTCCACGATGTCAGGGTGGTCATGTGCAGCCTGTCCTGGAAACAGGTTGTTGGCGATCTCTGGCCACTTGGGGTTGCACGTCATGGTGATGAAAAGATCAGCACAGCTGTACCTGCGAACGTAGGCCATGGCGTCCCTTTGCTTCTCATGCATGTAGCGTGGACCACCAGTAAATGATGAAGGCAGCACGATCCTCTGTCCTACGCTTTGTGAGACCCCATGATTGGCAAAGAGAGCGTCACGCAGTTCCTAGTAGCTATCGGCTCGCAGAGACTGTTGTCCTCTTCTGATGTGTTTGAGCTGCTCTGTCTCCCTTTTGCAGTACCAGTCCACCAGAAGCTGCTGGAACTACCTGCCATACTTCAAGACGTGGTTTTCTGAGCGGACTTGAATATGGAAAGAATACTACTGCTGTTGCGTTATTTTTCGCCCATTTTCTGCGGTAAGATAAACACTGTACCCATCTGTCCCACAGACAAAAATCAGAGGGTATTGCAGAGCATCAGAACTTTGGTGTACTTCTGAAATCCTCTGCAGACTACCATCTCTTAGTCTAAGGACTATGTCGCGGTTTTCCGTGGGCTCATTGTCCATGAGAATGGCAATCTCAGACGACTGCTGCTGGTTGTATCGCCTGGCATGCTCATGGCGTGGCTGCTTGTCTTCCCTGATAACCACCTTCATGGCGGAATGGTTGTCAGCGGTTTTCTGGGCGGACATGGGTATGGAAAGAATACTACTGCTGTTGCGTAATCTTTCGCCCACTTTCTGCAGTAAGATAAACACTGTACCCCATCCGTTCCATAGACAAAAATCAGAGGGTATTGCAGAGCATCAGAACTTCGATGTATTTCTGAAATCCTCTGCAGACTACCATCTCTAAAATTTAGAAATTAACGTTTTTTATCGGTCAATTTTATGTTTCTGTTCATATTAGCTGCCTATCATTGATGAGCGTGTAAAACTGCACCTGTATACCAAATTTCATCAAGAAAGGTCTAAAATTAGAAAATAACGGTTCTTGACGGTTCTTAACGCTCAGTTTTCAGTTTCCGTTCATGTAAGTTGTATATCATTGTTCAGCGTGTAGAACTGTATCTGTATACCGACAAGAACCTTATTCTTTGTTTAAATAGTGTGATTAATTTTGCTGGCACATAAAACTGCTTTGCAGTTGAAGACGAAATCATCCAGAACAAACCCAAATCATTCTCTGCCAAATCAAAGACTTTCTGAGCTTTATGTTGAATTCATGACAAACTATTATGTGAGTACCAAAACTAACACGAATGCTGTTCTCGTGTTCATGTGAATGCAGCACGTTTTCACATCAAAGTATGACATAACACGATTAAACGATACTATCTCTAACGCATCTGCCTACTCAGCAGCACGCTCATTTTTTATATCTGCTTTGTTTACTCTTATGTTTTGCTTTTTTCATCCATTTCCTTCTGTTAAATTGTTGTTTGATACACTAATATGTTTTAATTCTAAGAAAAGAATTTGATATTAACGATATACTCACTTACATCCATTTGCATCCTCGTGTATCTCTGCCATCAAAATGAAGGGTAAACATGCTCTGGGGCATTTCAAACCAACAGTTATGTATGCACACAAATCCTGATACAGTTTAGACCATGAAATTAACAGCATTATATGTTCAGTAAAATACACATACATGGAGCATTTTGTTATGTTTAGATCCTTTTTTTTCAATATGTAAGGCTAAGTTCTGGAAATTTCTTATTGGCAGTTGCACGTGTTCAAACATTACGCTCATCGCGTTCATTTCATACAGTTATGCCTGCACACTTTGCCATAAACTTATAACCATTATTGCAGGGAAATTACAACATGTCTGTTGCCTGCAAATGCTAGTAATCAACTGCTGATAGCTTGAGTATGTTCTCTGCATAGCAATGGACAGGTGATACTTTACGTTTTCAGACAACAAAAAGTTGTTAAATACGACGGCATAATAATGTCAGGCAAATCTTTATAAGATTTATTCTGTGGTGATCCCGTATGAACAGCTGGAGAAAGGAGATGAAACTGTTAATTTTAATTCTGAGTTTGAGTATCAATCCACTTTACCAGTTTGTCTTCCTTTTCCCTACGCCGTTTCTCTATCAGCACGTTCAGAGTGTAAAGATAGGGATTAATTGCTGAGTTTAAGGGCAGCACCATGATTGCCATGGCAACACTGACCTCTCCAGACACGGGCACGCCCTGAGCTGCCAAGAGGCCCAGCAGTCCAATGGGAAACCAGCACAGGAAGTCTGACATGGCGATTATAAAACAGACGATTAGCAATGTCAGTATTACGTGAAGTCTGACCAATTTGAGTTTTCTGACATTTGACTGGTTCGCACAGAGTGTAAAATGACAGATTGACCAAAGGCAATCATGAGAAAGAGGATGAAATTTAGCACAATAAAGACTCCAAACGCGTAGTGTTGCCCATCAAATGGTTTTCTGGTGACCGGAAGGGGGGTGCAGATTCCTGTTTGACTGTAAAAATCCCAGTGAGCATGGTTTGGAGAAAAAGGGCGCAGCAGCCAAGGTGATACCAATTGTCCAGCATAAAGCAGTGGCCAGTTGAGCATGGATACCCTTAAAATGCAGGAAGCTGAGTGGAAAGCGCACAACCAGAAAACGTTCTAGGGTAATGAGGCAGATGATGAAAGCTGACACTTCAGAAGATAACAGTGAAAGAAACCCTGCAATCTGACAGGCAAGACTGTGTCTCCACGACACGTCTGCCCATGTGTAGGTGTTTTTGGTAAAGCCTGTCAGCCACCCCAATGATTGACAGGTACAGACCCATCAGAAAAGTCTGATGCGCACAGGTGAACTATAAAGACACTGAAGCCCGCAGACACTCCTGTTTTGAAGGTCAACAAGCGGAATACACCACTGACCAAATTGCCAAGCAGGGACTGAGAGGCAAATAGGATTAGCACACTTCGGTACACATTGGACCTTACCAGGTCACTACACGACGAGATTTCATCTTGAGGAGCGATACAGTTGTTAAGGTTGAACCTTTCTAGCGAGCCAACTTCGCAGCACAGCTTGTAATTATCACCATATACCATTCTTAGTTGGGTAAGACCCTTCAAGACATTCTCCTGAATGCCATCCATAGGACAACCCCTCATGTCCAGTGTATGCAGCTGTGTCATCAGTTGCAGACCTTTGTCTGTGACATGATGTGTGCCACAACCAGACATGTTCAGCAGCTGTACATTGGGAAACAGTTTCCCCAGCCTACCAGTCACTGTTGGAAGATCAATAGCAGACAAGTGCAAAATTTCGATATGTGGATATTCTATGTAGAGCGAACCATCTGCATCGTTTTGTTGAGAAATACCATCATACAGAAATCTGGAGAGTGGATTGTCAGAAAGAAAAACTGTCTTTAAATTCAACATGCCCTGAAGACCATTGGTGAGAGAGTGTGATGTGATTGTTACTGAGATCCAATGTTACTATGTTAGGAAGGGAGCTGTTACCCAAGGCAAAGACCTGGCAGCTGGCCAGACTCAGATAGACCAGCATCAGGTTCCATGTCACGTGCTCCATCTTCATTCTACTGCCGCTTGCTTTCAGGTACCACAAGTCAGGGAACTTGTCAGCAGAAAACCGATTAGGGCATGTGAAAGCTTGACCATGGCACGTGCACACACTGGGGCATTGCTGATCACACAGTAATTCGTCGTCTGACTGTGGGCATTGAGACATGCCGTCACACACGTGGAGAGGATGCAGGCAGATGGAAGAGCGGCTGCAGCGGTAATGGCCAGGACACTGGTAGTGCTCACATCCTGCTTCATCTTGCTTTTCTGGGCAGTCAAACACCCCATTGCACCTGGTGAACACAGGAAGGCAGTAGCCCTTGGGGCATTGATAGTGAGTCTCTGGGCACATGGAATGCTCTGAGACATCATGGGGATGGTTTAAGGGATAGATGGTGTAAAATCGGTTATGAAATTCACAGCAGCTGGCGGAGGGGGAGGTGGCCGTATTGTCACAGAATAATGTCTTGTTGGGCTTAGGTAACGGTGCATACAGATGCCTTCATCATCTCCGTTGACACAATCAACATTTCCATCGCAACGCTTAGCAGGATTGTAACACTGTGTCCACATGCATGGACAGTATCACACACAGAGAGACAAAGACATACACACACACACACGCGCGCGCGCGCGCGTATATGGACACGCACACATGCATGTACGCATGCACTCACCACCACCACCACCACCACCACCAACAACAACAACAACACACACACACACACACACACACACACACACACACACACACACACACACACACACACACACACACTGTAGATTACTAAATTGTATGAATGTCCACTATCTATGCCTCTTTATGAAAAGAAAATCATTTGGGTGTACTTCACGTTTTCAAAGATCATACTCATTAACTTTACTTGTTTAAACAGTTCTATATTAAATAGCTTATTCACAGTGATTGTGTTTTGAGAGGAAAAAAAAAACCCAGTACATTACTATAACCATAACACAAGTGCAGAAAGGACCAGGCTCCTTAAATACTGATTGTGGCTTGGCAATACTTGGGCATATATTAGAAGAGATTCCTTTTTTCCCTTCGTGGGATGGCACTTCAAAGCTCCTGAAGAGCCTGACTGGACGCTTGCAAATGCGCAGGGAATGTTATTCTGGTTCATACTTGTTGATTTATTTCTGGTGTGCCTAGACTACACTCATTCCAGAGATACTGCAGACTAGTACAGAGTGTTAACGTTGTTACCATTTAGGAAGTCCTGTGTGAAACATGTTGTGTGAGGTCAGATTACCCTCTCAATGAAACAGTTCAAGAGGCAACCTAGAGAGTGATACTGCAGGGCTGCAAATTGTCAAAAATGTATTGCTTGCATTAAGACAGCCGAGGACATGTCCTACATGTTTCTCTCTCTCTCTCTGAAATTGTTAGTGTTTTGTATTCTGACCCTCTAATGCCATGGTGAGACTCATTATGGGGACTGGAATAGCTCCATGGTAGAGCACCGGACTCGTGATCTTGGTGATCCGTGGGTTGAGAGTTCGAATCTCAGCCCGACTGTTTCGGTACAGGGAGATGTTATCCTCAGAGTTAACATTGGTTCTGACTTCATTTCCTAAATAGTCCTTTGAACGAGACTATAGACCGAGCTCCATGTGTGAACGCACGCATGACATCTTGCACACACGTAAAGTCCCATCACCAATTTTCGGAAGAGGACAGTTTGGCCGTTAGTATGGATGAAACGTCGCACATAACACGAAGCTTGTGTGTGAAATTGAAAGAATGAATGAAGTAAGGAAAACTGAGTGGACTATATTGACTGGATGGCATGGGGAATGATTGAATGAAGCCCCGGCCAACAGCTCTTCAGTCGGCACTACCCAGGTTGGCAACCCGTTGCGTACACGAGAGGGTGGATTGTCAGCGCCTAGAAGCTTTGACAAGGCACTTTATTAATGCTATATAAATAGTACAGTCATTTCAACACATTTTGTACATATACGTTTGTTCTTGCTTTTTTTTTAAATAGACCCCCACCTTCTAGATCTAGGGATGCCAATGACTTTGGAAAGAAGACCTGAAACTTAAGAAGAAAAACACCTCATGGCATGACAAGAGGCCAGGCGCGATATGCAGTCTAATGGAAGCTGTCTCATCAATGGTCTTAGGTAAGCACAGGTTTCTAGAGGACAGGGCATTGAGCAGCTTTCAGGTTTTAGTAAGTCTAAATGTAGATCTGTTAACTTTCTCCAATGCACATGATCAGAAGCAAACCTATAACGACCAGAACAAATCTTGAATCGTGCTCATGCCTCAAAGAGTCAAAAGACTGATGCAAGATGCCAAGCGTAAAAAAAAAAAAGAAGATCCTGTTATCATGTGCATTTTAACTGATGCCAGGACGAACAAATCAGAAACACTTAAGAAGAACACCACATGCAAACCTCTGACCTGCCCCTGCCGTCTGCTTGCACAGCTGACTCACTGAGGAACTGGTATGACCTGATATTGGATCCAGAAAGAAAGTGAGCAGCAATTTATCCCATTTGACCCACATCTGATGGACAGATGCAGTGCAGGTAAAGGGCGCTGATAATGTAGGGAAGGAGAGGGGCATGTGGATGAAAGAAAGATGAAACGACTCTTGATGACAAGACCAACATTGACATGACAGTCAACATGGCAGTGGCAGGTGACGCAGCTAGTTCTTGAAAGTGACAATGGCATTGACCAACTGCCTGGTGAGGTGGTTAGCGTCACAGACTCCTGCCTGGGAGGTTGTGGGCTTGATTCCCATCAGAGCAATTTATAGTTTTAATTATCACCAACAACAGTAATTATAGTAATCATAGTATTAATTATGATGATGATGATGGCGATGATGATGATAATGATGATGATAACGACAAAATACTGTCTACCACTAGAAAGCATATGACATAAAATAGCATTAAGATAAGATTTTTTTTTTTTAATCGACCACGTTGTAATCCACCTTTTTTGTTATTGCTATGACCAGCAGTGTGTCAGCTCTCTTATTTCTTTGATATCTGCATGTCCTGGACAGTACACCCATACAAGTATTTCCAACGGAAGGCTGCAATTTACTTCTCACCAGCAGGGTTTCCCATTCTATTATTCACTTTTTGAACTGGTTCATGGAGTCTCTCAGTGTCATGATTTGCTGCGCTGGACGTTTGTCTATGGCTGGGAGCCAGTGAAACGCTTGTGTCACTGTCTCTACCTCCACTGCTGGACTTGAAGTTGTTCAGCTGTAAGCACCACAGTTTTCCTCGATTGTTTGGCCTTTTTTTCTTGACAGCGCAACTGTAACTTAACCGTCACTGTATAAAAAATGATATACGAATTTCTGTGTTGTTTATTGCCCTCTGTCCGTTCTTGATAGTGTCTTCCGATCTCTGATGCCACAGCAGGTTGGCAGAGGTATTCAGAGTGAACTGGATACTTTCCGCAATTCTTAGTTTGTCTGACTTCTGACAACTGACACGCAAGCTGAATGTTATCTTTTGCCTGTCCCATCCATACTTTTTACGTCTTACCAAGTGCCTTGTGTTTCCTTCACTGCCACCTGCCGTGGGGTTTTGCAAATCTCTGAGAGCCTTTAAGTTTGCTTCCACTTGTTACACTCGTGTCTGAAGAGCGTAACAAAGACGAGCATGTAACAAGTAGTTTTGCGTGGTGTGTCCTTTGTAGTTTCTGAGATCATTCTCATTGCTTCATTTGGAATTCTTTCTGATTCAACAAAATTGCTCAGGAATAGTGTTGTAAGACCTATTCCAAAATAAATGCATTGAGTACAACTGCCTTATACAGTCAGTAGAGACGGCGTTGTTAAGTGCCTATAGATACCAATGCTTTAATGGCAGACAGGCCATTTTTGCATTTGCTGATGATATTCTAATCATGTTTTTTTTTAAAATATCAGGATTATGTCACAGCGCATACCCATGCAACAGAGGTCGTTCAGTTTGTTTTCCACTGATGGGAAGTGGTGAGGGTAATTTTCTGCATGACTTGTTAAGAGTCTAGTTTCTTGACGCCTCTGAGCCGTGGTGTTTCACATTCCACAGGACTGTTTTGTTTTCTCTTGAGCTTTTTTTTTGCCGATTTGTAAATCAGACCGTCATCTGCTAGTGTCCACACTCGAGCTGTTCCGTTTTTTATTGGGATCTGCGAGGCCCTTAGTGTAACACATTGTACAAAACAGGGGAAAGAAGAAATGTTTTTGCATATTTGGTGATGCATGTTTCTGTTCTTCTTCATTGTGTGATCATTAATGTATCACCAACTAAAATACACATTCCTTTCTCTTACTCTCTCTATCCCTCTTAACGTTTATTTGCTTATAATGATAACCTTCCCTCCCTTTACTGTCCTCAAAATGCAAACGGTGTAAGAGAAAGTATCCATGGCAACGGTAAGATCTGTGACATTGACCACACTACTTCACTTCAAGATCCCTGATCCACAATGACAAAAACAGCGACAGTGTGTATTGTCACTGCATGCACCATTTTACTGAATATTATTCCTTGATAAAGTGTCGTATTTGTTTTTGCTTCTAACAACAATCAACTTTCAGTCTTAAAAGGAAGAAGTGTTACCTGTTTGTCAGTGCCACAGTGCACGTGGCCAGGAGGACAAGGCCGGTGGACACAGAAGTCTTCATCACTGTTGTCGACACAGTCCTGACGGTGGTCACACACCAGACTGTAGGGAACTTTCTGTCCTCCTCTCTGACAGCCGTAGGAGGGAGGAAGTGACGTCATAGTCACCGGACATGTGTGGGCTGATGGGATATCCCAGGATTCGGGGCTATGGCCAAAGGACTGGGGCTGGAGTGCCCAACAATGGCTTAACGAATCACAGGCAAGGAACTCATGAACTGTGTGGTTAGAAGGACAGACAGTCAACCCAGTTATTGCCTCCTTTGCATTCATGTGAGGTAGAGTTAGTGTGATTGCAGATGAGGAGGATAATTCACTTAGTTCCTGTTGGTACTCACACAAGATTGCTCGTCTGTGCTTTGTGGAATAACAGGAAAGTAAACAGACCGTATCATTCCACGTATCAGTCGCTCGTTGAAGATTTTCACTTTCCTCTAGATAAGGGTTAGATACCCCAACGAACCACACAGGGGGTATATTTCTGGAAAACAGATCGATCTGATGCAGAATGGGATAAGCCACTGTTTTGTCTGCCCACATCATTGCAGACAGATATCTGCAAAACACACACCACTGATCATGACAAAGTTCTACTGCAAAACTGTGCTCAAGAAATGTTTGGGATAATCAGTTCTTAGTTTTGTAAAATAAGAAGTAGGAATGCTGCAGGGTGGAGTTTTGACACAGAGACTGACTGATGCTTCATGGTACAGTGTGACCCAGTGACTGATTGAAAGTGATTGCATGCCAAATTACAAATTGGTTTTGGATTACCAGAAACTTTACAGTTCTTGTGTAATTAAATGTAGGCAAAAAAAATCCATCAACTTGTTTATCTTGCTTTTATGTTTGATTCAGCACTCATGACCTCTAACTCTAAAGTTTCACGTGATTGTTAATGACCAGTCGTTATGATGATAAATAATTAGTAAATTTAACGAGACTAACCTGTAAGTCGAGGTCAAATTGGAATTCTTTTTAGAGTTAAATTAGAATTCTTTAGAGTCTAGCGATCGGAATGAGCAATTGTGTGCCCTTCCATCTCAGCTCTGGGTGATTCTCGCTTACCCTCCCAGGTATTGTCTGTTAAATTTATTTTAGAACTCATTCGTGCCTCACGTAATTGTTCATTCCCATCACTAGACTATAGCTAATGCTAATTGAACCTCAACTTACAGGTAAGTATCGTGAAATTTACTAATTATAGGGTTTCTCCAAGTTTATGGGAGCAGTCATGTCAGTCTTGTCTGGCACCTCTGTCTAACAAACCTTGTGACTGGTGTAACTTTTATTTATCCAACCATAGAAAAAAACACTTTTTATCTGAAAACAGACAAGAAACTTACATCAAAGTAAATGAATCAAATGAGATTCACCAACGATATTCTCACTCCGGTAGCGAACACTTACCTACCTGATGTGCAAACGGGTACACGTGGAAATGACAAGCAAACAAACAATGTTGTTAGGCAGGCACTCAAGATCTGACCAGTGCACTGGGCTAATGCGTAGGTCAGACATCTGCTAAGTCGTAGCCATGAGACCCTCTTCTTCAATTGTCTGATCTTAGTTATTAATTCATTTATCCATCAGCTAAAATCATGCATAGTGTGGTCTCAGAACTTATCAGATGTGGTGTCGCGTATATAGACTAGTTAGCATGCACTGACGTCTCCCTGATGAAACTGAAACTGAAACTTGGAATTCATTTTGAAGTTTGATTTTTTTTGACAGAACTACCAAATTTGTTAGCCTATCAGAACTTACCATGTTATTTGCAAAAACTCGCTAAACACGAAATTGGAAATAGACATTAGCTTGTTTATTACATTAAGACTTTTGTCTAAAAAAAGCAATAATTTTTCTTCTTTTTTTTTTAACTATGCTCCGCTGGCTCTCTCTCTCTCTCTCTCTCTCTCTCTCTCTCTCTCTCTCTCTCTCTCTCTCTCTCTCTCTCTCTGCACTCCCTAATTCTTTTGCCATCACTCTCTTTTTCTTTTCACAAATCCCTGAGCGCTGCTTAGGTAAAAACTGATCAACGATGGAACCCTTTTCATTACAGTTCAACCCGAAAAGACTCAAGTATAGAAAAAAAAATGATTAACCATAATGTTTTACGTTGTCGTTTATGTCACAAAAATGTATCATGCGCACTCCTCTCGACTGGGGTGCGTGACACTGGTATTATTATCACAATTCATCAATCAACAAAAAGAACTGTCTGGATTAAAATGTAAATATTGATTGTTGTAACCCAATGGATATACATTTTCTGTACATGAATTTATCAGAGCTTGTTACTGCATTGACCATTTCATTTCAATGATAGAAAGTGCATATAATGAACACTAATATGTCATGATGCTAGGAGATTTTAATATATATTACTTAAACGTAGTAAATTCTGGAACTACGTTTTTGAAAGACTCCATCTCACTTGGTTTATAAAACCTCCATACAAGTCATTCATTATGTCCAAAATATTTATCATTTACTTGTTACCAATACAGAAACTATTCTGAAATATGTTTCCGTCTATGGATGCAATGACCATATCCCTATTTGCTGATTTTTTTTTTTTTAAAGCGTAAAAAATTCCTGTTCCCAGTAAGGCTGTGGACGTATGGTACTCCATTTCCTTCGATGTACACAGCAAACATGCTCTCTTCTCCACCAGAGAGTCAAAAAGAAGATAAAGTCTCCAAGGTTAACAAACCAGATACACACAGCTTTATATAACAGAAATTACTTCTCGCATAGCAATTGGTTTTTCCACATTAAGATGAGACGCCGAGCGCAGGATCATTGCCAGTTGGTGCCAGAACATGCCAGATGTATGACGCGAAACGATTGTCTGTTATTGAATAGATAAGTGTATATTAGTAAATAGAGCCACACGGAACGTCAGTTCAGTCATACCTTTTCTCCTTGTTTCATAGTTCAGAAACATTCCTTAACCCAATACTTGAAAGCCCTTCCAGAGCCTTTAATTCAACATTAGCCTACTTTAGTTGCTGCTTTCACTCTCAGCCACTGACTGGCAGCTTTTAGTCTCAGCACCATTTGCTTTGCTTTGTTTTACCTTACTAAGCGAACGTGGTGTAGCGTATATGGACTAGTCCACACGCAGTGACACCTCCTTGATCAAATTGAAACTGAAACTTGGCACAATACACCTACAAGCCTTCCAGTGCCAGCCATGTCCAATTCAGACCCTGACTGTGGTCTCCCCATACAAAGGCAGCTCTCAAGATGAGATAAAGAATTGAATAATGACCTTGATGCAAAATGGCAGAAACAGTATGAATCTCATAAGAGTCAAACTGATTCAGGCGCCCCTGACCACCAAAAAAGTGACCCAGAGTCAATGGATGACAAGGAAGAGACCCTGCACAAAAAAAAAAGCATGCAGTCAGGATCTGGTGGACTGTGATGTTTTGAGCATTCATGAAGGTGAAGACGTCAATGAACAAAAGGAAAATTTTCTTAAATCAGACGCTCCGAGAAATCCTCCCATACTCATTAAGATGAGACCGAAAATGAATGCAAGACACATGAGTCAGTGGGCGAGAAACTAGATGAAGAATCGGCAGGGGCTGTGAACAAAAAAAAAATCCAGAGAAACTCTCAGATAAACTGTTATCAAAAAGGGTTTGAAACATACAGCAGACCGCAAAAATTGACCTCACATGGCAACTCCAAAAGTGAATCAGGAAGTCTGGACTCAAATGCCACCGCGCGCATAAAAAGGAAAATCATATTTGAAGTGGGCCTACAGTCAACGGCTGTTACAAAAGCCGCTACCGCCGTCACGCATCAAGCCAGCTCACTGCAGCCACTGACGCACGCCATTGGCGAGCAGTCTAACTTTGCCATTGCACTGATGCGATATCCGGCCATTTGTAAACAAAGGCACAGCAAAACTCTGTCGTCAATCTATTCCAGTCTCAGCTTCGTTGTCTAGCAATGACTTGCCAGATACTCTGAGAGAAATAAAAGACATTGGCAGACTGGAAGCTGCCATTTGCACCAGACAAGCGAAACCAGCACAAGTTTGAGGAATGACAAAAGAGCGGTATTGTTGTTGGTGTTTTTGTTGTTGTTGTTGTTGTTGTTGTTGTTGTTTTGTTTGTTTGTTTGTTTGTTTTTGTTTGTTTGTTTGTTTTCAAACAGAGCCTCCAACCCCCAGCAGCCAACGTACAAACGTGCTGATAAGAAGTCACGTCATGAAGCGCGTTTTCCAGAAGAGGGAACAGGCGCTAAAGAACGTTCAGGCTCACCTACTGCCAATGTCCCCGAAGCTGGAGTATGGCTGCCTTAATGGTGGCATAAGAAATGGTTATACACACAAAACTCCACTCCCTTTGTTGGGTAGATGGGATTAATCCTTTCCTGGCTATGCAGGAAGTGTCCACGGGCGTATCAGCCTGCGTACACAGAAAAAAGGGGGGGAAAACATACTGCCAGTCTTAGAGGTAAATGAATTTTTGACTCAGTTACCGGAGCTAAACCTCATGTCTTGATCGTGAAGCTCCCACGTTTCAGTCAGGCAGAGTTAAGGAGTTGATGAATTCTTGGTTAGAAATCACTCTAGCTCCAGACATTCTGAGTATAGTGTCATGTGCAAAAATTCAGTTTGCCACCCAATGAACCTGAGTAGACTATCATGCATTCAAAACTAATCGTCTCAGTTAAAGTGAGAGTTCTTTATTGACAGTGAAATGCAAAAACTTGTGTCAAAAGGTGTGATATCAACACGTGAAAAGCAAACAGGTGACATAATTTCTCTCCATTTTTTTTTACTAGGAAAAAAGAAAGACGGATCATACAGGATGATCCTTAGTTTTAAAGACACTGAACAATGAACTTACATAGCACCATTTTAAAATGGAAACCACCAGCCCACTGCTCTGTCCCTGGTTAGGAAGGATTTGCTGCATGAGCTCTGTTGGTCTCAATGATGCCTACTTCTCTGTAGCTGTACACCAGAATTCCAGAAACTGCTCAGATTTGTTTGGAGAAGCAGCGTTTTTGAATATAATGCCTTACCTAATGGCCTTGCTTCAGCCCCCCACCTGTTCACCAAGCTGATGAAGTCTGTGTTAGCTCAGCTATGGTTGAAAGGGCACATCTCCACAGCTTTTGTGGAAGACAGTTTGTTATATAGTGTCACTGAACAAGAATGTATGCGAAATGTCACTGACTTACTGATGGCCTTTAAGATTTTAAGATTTTCTGATACACCCTACAAAGTCTGAGCTGAAACCATCCAAACAAATTCAACATTCTCGAGTAACACCCACTTTAAAATCTTATGTGCTGTTACATTCGTTGCCACCTTTCATATTTCCATGTCTCCCAACTCTTCTCCACTTGACTGGCTTCATCCAACATTTGCAGCTCTCCATCTTTGAAATTTAATCAGCATTTACCAACTCAACACTCTCAAATCAAAAAACTACTTTTATCCCCACCCTCCCCACTCCACGTTTCTTCTCAATCCCGTCCGTAACTTGAAAGCTCGCCATCTGTTAATGTAGCTTTAACTTCAAACACGAATTTTTCTTAACGTTACCCTTCATTAAACCCATCCTTTCACCTGTCCTTTTGCACTACAACCTACTCGTCTAAAATCGACTTGATTTCTTTGGGATGTTCTCCTGAACCGAAAGAAAATCATATATAAGCAGTCCGACACTCCTGTATGATGTTGTCTCAATTCAAGAATGATCTCGATACCTGTAGGTTCACCTCAGAAATGTCCCTTCGCTTTGAGAACAATTCAAAATCAGCACCGTGAAAGTTGCCTAAACTCGAGAATCATTTTTTGACTTTTAGTGTAGAGTGATCTTGGGGCACTTCAGATGTTTGTAGAATTTCCGCGTGCCTCACCGTCATAATTCCGTGGCCTGTCATTGAGCTTGATTTGTTTCCCCGTGCCCTCTGAACTGTTCACTGTGAATTCTAGTTACAAAGATTGTTCTGAATGGAAGTCCGAACACTGGGAATCTCATGGGATGGACTGGGTATTGTGACCAATTTTTGTCAAACAGACTTGGTCTGAATCAGTCTTAATAAAGAGTGTTGTGGCATTATAACTGTTAAATGTCATTGGCTGGTTCTAATGTCATCGATGCTCTTGCTAAGACGGTGTGTTTCTGTGCTTTGTAACTGTGTAGATAACGGTTTCATTTAACCCTCTTCAGACCTCTGGTTTGTATGCTTCGTGTTTCATAAACGAGAATGCACTGAAAGTTTTGTTTAATGTTTCAAATGCATACGATTTGCACACACACACACACACACACACACACACACACACACACACACACACACACACACACAAATTCAATATTCGGGTGTTATGATTGCTCTTTTTTTATGTTTCCCATTACATTTGTTCCAACAATGACATGGTGATGTATCAGCGTGGGATTCTTGTTGATTTAACCGCTACGTTTAAAAATAATTATTGTGTCTACGATATCTGCCATGTGGTTCAAATTAATTACACGAGAGTCGAAACAGACAGGTTTTCTCTCTTGTTTATTCTTTACACTGGTCCTCTACGTAGACTCCCACATTGATGTGGCATTTTTTGTTTCAGGTGTCATGAATTTCTGCTCTTTTTTTTCCTTGTTAAATGTATTCACTTTGCCTAGAAGGCTAAAAATAAGTACTATGCGTAATCAATTGTTTTCTTGAAATGTTCTCTCTCTCTCTCTCTCTCTTCTCTCTCTCTCTCTCCTCTCTCTCTCTCTCCTCTTCTCTCTGTACCCCATATTCACTGCTGGGTTATTAATATTGTGCACTGAATAATTAATTACCTGTGGTAGTGTATCATATCAAAAATCAGAG
>JADBJO010006361.1:115966-120966 GCA_016801955.1 Conus betulinus | reverse complement strand
GGGGGATGTCTCCCTCACCCCTATCCTCTACCTCCCCCATCCCCCCAATTCCTTCATCTTCCCAAACCACTCCCACCCCCACCCCCCGGTCCCCATCCCCATGTCCCTCCCATTCTGGCACGGCCGTTATTAACAATCCATCAAGATCAGGATGAGTGGTTCTGGCTTGTGTAAACAGTATTTCCACTTCTGATTTCCGTGTGTTTCAACGAGTTGTTCCCCCCCTTCCCCCCCCCCCCCCCCCCCCCCCCACTTCTGCGTTCTCTAATTTCACTTGTTATTTTCTTTTTCTATGGAAGATGAAGCTGGGCTATTGAAGGGATTGGTGGATGCGAAGAGAGGGGGCAGTGGTAACGGAAAAAGTGGCGGGGGGAGGGGGTGGGGGTGGGGTGGGGCGGGGGTTTGTCCCTGTGAATTTGATTATTAGCTGTGCCAGATTGACCCTTGGGGCTAAAAATGACGGGGCTGCAATTCCAATTCACTGCACCGGCGATTAGCACTCACCAGTGCACGAAAAGACATTACCATGTCAAAGCTTTACCACAATATCACGTGCACGCGTGCAAAACACAGTGAACGTGATGTCGTGTAATGTGGAGTATCAAAATGATATTTTTGAATCAACGTATCCTTAAAAAAGGGGGCTTTGTGCGCGATATCAAAGGGTAACTATGAGAATGTTATAACTGGAATTCCCAATTCTTATCAATTCTCTGCGTTGTATTTACTATTCATATTAAGGGACTGTCTTTTAACTTCTGTATTTTCTTCTTACACAAAAGATATAAATATGATTATGAAAAGTATGACTTACATACAACATAAAGTAAAAAAAAAAAAAGCTTAGCCAAAAAAAAAAAAAAAAAAGCACATACACATTCTTGCAATAAAAATACATCAACGTGCACGTAAAGTAATATTACATGTGTCCTTTTAATTCGTGTGTGTGTGTGTGTGTGTGTGTGGTGTGTGTGTGTGTGTGTGTGTGTGGTGTGTGTGTGTTGTGTGTGTGAGAGAGAGAGAGAGAGAGAGAGAGAGAGAGAGAGAAGAGAGAGAGAGAGAGCGAACACTAAAATGAAGGTCAATCCCAAATTCTAATGGGGGAAGCTGTGTGTATATAAACATGAAATAGGTTTGTTTATGTTTAGCTCTGGCGGATTTGTATATAAAAAGTCTCAGTTCAAACAGGCTATAATTGTGTTAGGGAGTCACAGTGCTTTTCTAGCGCCAGAGGCATTTCTAAAAGCATTCGTTCGTCTTTAATTTTTTTTTTAATGTTTTCATCGACGTAATAAATGTCTATTTAATAGAAGTCACAACAGCGATTTTAAATGAGAAAAAAAATCTATCAATTCCCCGATTTATACTTAGCCTGCTTATTGAATTTCGATAAACATTTTTTCAAGATGTGTATGGAAAAGAAGGGAGTAAAAAGTTCACATATGGAGAGAGAGAGAGAGAGAGAGAGAGAGAGAGAGAGAGAGAGAGAGAGAGAGAAAAGAGAAAGAAGAGAGAGAGAATGAGAGACAGAGACAGAGAGACAGACAGACAGACAGAGACAGACAGACAGACAGACAGACAGGATGGACAAATAGATAAACAGATTATTTTCAGAACACTAAATTTGACAAAGTTTATGAACATAAGCGTCTGCATGATGCACAATCACGCGCACATTCATCCACATTCTGCACACTGAGCACGCTAAAATCTTAAGGGGAAAAAAAAGCAGAGAGTCAAACTAGCATCATAAGTTTGAAAAAAAAAATATTGGCGGCCATGAAGTTATCATTTAGGTCGGAAGAAGACGTTGATTGAATTTGGAAGTAGCCACCATAAAGGTACCATCTGAGATTGGAAGAAGACTGGCGCTGGCTCGCAAGAAGCGTTTTTCGTGACAGGAAATACGAATTTCCTTGACTTAGGGAATGCCCCCTCCCCCCCCCCCCCCCCCCCCCCCCCCCACACACACACACACAGACTTAATGTCCGGGCTTCATCCTGGAAAGTATATTCTTGACGTGCGTACTCTTTGTTATTAAAGGACCTGCCACACCAGACAGACCGGCCGTCTGACAGAGACAAAGAAGGACAGAAACAGAGACAGCCAACCAAACAGAAAGAGACAGAAAAAAAATGAGGGGGAGGAGGGGAGAACGCCAGACAAGAGAGAGAGAGAGAGAGAGAGAGAGAGAGAGAGAGAGACAGAGACAGAAACACAGACAGACAGACAGACAGACAGACAGACAGACAGACAGACAGATAAACAGACAAATGGACGGACGGACAGATGGACGGTTGGACGGATGGAATGACAGACAAAATTGCAGACAGAACCTGCAAGAGATTGGACTAGACATGTAGGAAATATAGTCGGAACGGAGGACAGAGCGAATGAAGGATGAGAGAGAGAGAGAGAGAGAGAGAGAGAGAGAGAGAAGAGAGAGAGAAGAGAGAGAGAGAGACAGGAGACAGAGAGACAGAGAGAGAGAGAGACAAAGAGACAGAGAGAGGCAAAGAGAGACAGAGAGACAGTTCAGAGACAGACAGATTGACGGACAGAGAGAGAGAGAGACAGAGAGAGAGACAGACAGACAGACAGACAGACAGACAAACAAACAGACGGAGGCAGAATATAAATTATAGTTTGATATTGGGCCAACCGACTGGACATTGACATACACCAGAAGAAAACCCTGTAATGAAAATAACATAAGAGAGAGAGAGAGAGAGAGAGAGAGAGAGAGAGAGAGAGAGAGAGAGAGAGAGAGAGAGAGAGAGAGAGAGAGATTTGAACAGGTTTTTTTTATCTTGCCTGAAGAAGACCTTAGAGGGACGAAACGCGTTGTGTTTTGTCTTGCGATTCGTTTGTCTTTCGTTTTTTGGCGGTGCGTTATCACTAACATCTAAAATATGTTTAACATTAGAAACAGGCAAAATACATTGTACGACTTCCGGAGGAAGGAAAGTTTTCAGTGAAGCACATTTTACAAGTATATGCTCAACCGGTAATTCTGCGGAGCAGACACACTTAATGTCTTTACAGTTCTTTTTCGTTAAAGCATTTAACAAAATCTAAACGACAAGGTAACAATTGCTCTACTTGCATACGGAGTATTCAATAATGAAAAATACTTTGTCCCTGAAGAGGAAAAAAAAAAAAAAAAAAAACGTGGTATCATTTCATTTTCTATGACCATGTCACACACACAGAAAACTGGCAAAGTTCAGCTGTGCTTTATATGAAATAAGCTCTTCACATACCGCCAGTTCATCATCAAACCTTATCATTGCAGCCACGGGAAACAAGAACAGGAGAAAGGAGGATAAGTTAGGAATGGGAGTGGAGGTTGAGACCCAGAAAAAACAAGGTTTTTTTTTTTTGTTTTTTTTTTTTCGTGACATCAGTTATCGGATCAATGGAACACCTAGGGCGGTGACACCCCCCCCCCCCCTCTCTCTCTCTCTCTCTCTCTCTCTCTCTCTCTTCTCCTTTTTTTTCCTTTCCCCCTTCTAAGGCCGAAATCCATCTCTTCAATTTTGGCCCCATACCGACCTTTCCATCTGCCAAAGAAAATAAAAAAAGCGAATAAAAGCACCCCAAACAATTCCACTTCTAGTTTTTTGTTTTTTTTCAACCAGTCTCTTACACACCATGTCTGTATGTTCTCTTATAAGTGGACATATATTCTGGCTGATTTTCCTGTTTTTGGCGTTTGATACAAAGTGTCTGGGTTTGTTCATGTTCTAATGTGTGGTGTACGGGCACACTCACTCTGATAATGTGCTGCTTATACAAAACACACAACAACAACAACAGACAGACAGACAGACAGAGAAAAAGAAGGAAAGAAGGGAGGAAAGGAAGAAAGAAGAAGAGGAAGAGGAAAGAAGACACAACCGAAAAATTCGTAGCTGTGTAAAAACAAACAAAATAACAAAATAAATATACGGTTGTTATGCAAATGTGAAACAAATATGAAAAAGTTGAGTAATTTTTTGTGGTTCAAACATGCTGGGATTACTCTCAACCTTACCCCCTTCCATCCCCTTCCCCCACCCCCCTCACCTTCCCAACACAGCGCAACAACTCCCTACCCCCGTTTCCCTCCCATACTTTCAGGATCGTTATAAACAATCACCAAGACATGAACTGAGTGGTTGTGGCTTGTGCAGGCACTATTTCTACTTCTGATTTCCACGAGTGCAAACTACTTGCTTTTTCTTCCCGTTCTTTTGTTTTCTCAAATTTCACGTGTGTGTGTGTGTGTGTGTGTGTGTGTGTGTGTGTGTGTGTGTGTGTGTGTGTGTGTGTGTGTGTGTGTGAATGACGGGGCTATGGTATGAAGGATCGGTGGGTGGGAAGTGGTAGCGAGGAAACACGGGGGGGGGGGGGGACGTTCATCTCTGTTAATTTTGATATAAGATATGCCCAGATTGATCCTGGGGGGCTAAAAAAAATGACGGAGTTGTAATTGAAATTCACTGCACCGGCGATCAGCATCCATCACTGCATGAAAAGACGTTACCACCCAACCGTCAACGCTCTATAACTACAATGATACGTGCACAAGTGCACAACACGGAAAAGAAGTTGCCGTGCAATTTCAGTTTCAAAAAGATGTTGTTGACCAGACTTATCACAGCTTTGAGGAGAAAGAGAGATGCACGCTATATCCGACTTATTAGCAGAGTTGTTTTAACTGGGGTTCCCAGCAAGTATCAGTTCTTGGAATTTATTTATCTTATATTCGAGGAATGTCTTTTTTTGACATCCACTTAATATTTGAGGTTGACAAAAACACCAAAATGTATGATAATGAGGTTTGTGACTTGCCATATCAACCCTTAATCAAGAAAGTATCGAAAGTTTAAAGGGGAAAAAAAGGATGCACGTGCACATTCTTACAATAAAGTACATTAATATGCACGTGCAGTGATATTACGCGTGTCTGTTTTCTTTTTTGCGCACGCGCGCGCGCGCGCGTATGTGTGTATGT
>JADBJO010006361.1:103466-108466 GCA_016801955.1 Conus betulinus | reverse complement strand
CATCATCATCACCACCACCATCATCTTCTTCTTCTTCTTCTTCTTCTTCGTCTTCTTCTTCTTCTTCTTCCTCCTCCTCCTCCTCTTCCTCCTGCTCCACCTTCTCCACTATTCCTCTTCTCTGTCCTCTGTCTTCCTACTTTTCACTCTGCCTCAAAGGACAACTTGTTAGAGTGTTTTAAAAAACATCAATAACAAGAACATCGCTTACAGATTTGTGAACACCCAGTCGCGTGGAGAGAGAGAGAGAGAGAGAGAGAGAGAGAGAGAGAGAGAGAGAGAGAGAGAGAACACCTACCCGCCCGCGTGGAGAGAGAGAGAGAGAGAGAGAGAGAGAGAGAGAGAGAGAGAGAGAGAGAGAGCTCCTTCGTTTCCAATGTGAAGAGAACGACATTCTAACAGCAATGGGCAGCTCGTCCAGCAGGCGATTACTCTACTTTATCAGTGGAACTAGGCTAATGGGTGATGGGGAAAAAACCATTCGCTGAAGCAGTTTTACTGTAACTTCACGACCGTCAGGTCGTCGACATATCCATATCTGTTATTAGCGCGCGCGCGCGCGCTCGCGCGCGCGAGAAAGAGAGAGAGAAGAGAGAAGATAGAGAGAGAGAGAGAGAGAGAGAGAGAGAGAGAAACAGAGAGACAGAGACAGAGAAAGAGACAAATTAAGACGGAGAAAGACTAGCATACAGACACACCAAAGTTAGTGGGGGGGGGGGGGGGGGGGGGGGGGGGGGGTTCGTAATAGACATCGTACAAGGAAAAAAATGTCTGCAAGTATATGAAGCAGTTTTACTTTTAAAACTTCACGACAGTCAGGTCGTCGACATTTACATATCTATTTGTACGCGCGCGCGCGCGCGCGCTCGCGCGAGAAAGAGAGAGAAACGAAAGACAGACTGACAGACAGACAGACAGACCAGACAGAGAGACAGAGACAGAGAAGAAAGAGACAAATTAAGACGGAGGAAAGGACTGGCAGACAGACACACTAGCGCGCGCGCACAAACACACGCGCGTGCGCGCGCGCGCGCACACACACACACCACACACACACACATGTACACACATCACACCAGCACACACACACACGCACGCACACACGCACGAAGGTACAGAGAGAGAGAGAGGAGAGAGAGAGAGAGAGATGAGAGAGAGAGAGAGGAGAGAGGAGAGAGAGAATGAGAGAGAGGAGAGAGAGAGGAGGGAGAGAGAGAGAGAGAGAGAGGGAACTAACTAAATAAGGAACGAAATTTCTTTTGAGGGAAGGAATAAGAACAAAGTTAGTGGGATCGGGGGGGGGGGGGGGGGGGGGGGGGGGGGGGGGGGGGGGTTTCGTATAACCATCGAACAAGGAAAAAAATAAATGTCTGCAAACATGTGAAGAAAAACATCGCACAGAACGACATATCAACAACACCTACGACACTGAATTCGTAAAATTATTCACAATGAATAGTACAATATATATTAAGAGGAAGAGAGTGTGGGAGGGGGGGGGGAGGGAGGAGAGATGGAGAGCGACTCGAGAAGAGAGAGAAAAGAGATGGAGAGAGAGAGATAGAGAGAGAGAGGACAGACAGAGACAGAGAGACAGAGAGACGGAGACGGAGAGAGAGAGAGACAAAGAGAGAGAAAAATCTGTATAAAGAGAGTCTCTAACAAAGAAAGAAACAGATAGAGGGGGGGGGGGGGGGGGAAAGGGGAAGCAGTACTAAGAGAAAGAAACAGAGAGAGAGAGAGAGACAGAGACAGACAGACCGGAAGAGAGAGGAGAGAGAGATAGAGAGAGAGAGATAGAGAAGAGAGAGAGAGGAGAGAGAGAAAAAAAAAATAAAACCTTCCAAACGTAACAGCGTGGAAATGTATATTGTTTGACCGAACGTAGAGTGTTTTAACGCGCACTCTGTGTTTAACATTGCACTGAAGACCGACTTATGAACGTAGCAATGCCAAGCGGAGAAGTTCAGATCGGGTGGGTCAAGAGAGAAAGAGGGTGGATACGGGTAGGAACGGAGTGGGTGGGTATCGGGTGGGAGGTAGGACAGGTTGATATTGGGGGGTGGGGGTGGGGGTAAGGAGAGGGAAGGATATGGGGACACACACACACGCGCGCACGCACACGAGCACGCAAGCACAGACACGCACGCACGCACGCACGCACGCACACACACACACACACACACACGCACGCGCACACACACACACATGTACATACCCATTTATTTGCACTGAAAGTTGTATGTGTGTCTGTACCTCTATAAATGTGTCCGTTATAATGGTGGTTTTTAAGTCTCTCCCCCTCCTTCCTCCCTCCCTCCATCCCTCCCTCCCCTCTCTCTCTCTCTCTCTCTCTCTCTCTCTCTCTCTCTCTCTCTCTCTCTCTCTCTCTCTCTCTCTCTCCATATGTTTACGTCTCCAAAGGATCGTACAGTTCAGAGCAGACAGCACAGTATTGTTTCCCTTTCATTAGGAAACGCCGTTTTTTTTTTTTTTTTCGTACTGAGTGGGACACAAGGAGGGTGCAATATACTGCTCTCCGAAGCAATTGGTTTTTTGTTCTGAACAGGAGTTGTTTTTTCCCATGTGCACAATCAGCACTGCATCTGCATGGCAGTAGTGGAATGTTTTCGTCAAACAACAACGCCGTTTCTGTTTTTTTCAGCAAGTTCGTTTTCTCTGGGTCCCTTCTCCTTTCATCATATTCACAGCCTCCTCCTCCTCCTTCTCCTTCTCCTCCTCCACCCACCTCCTCCTTCTCCTCCTCCCCTCACCTCCTCTTCTGCCTCCTCCTTCTCCTCCTCGTCCTATTCCCTCCTCCACCTCCTTCTCCTCCCCCTCCTCCTCCTTCTCCTCCTCCCTCCTCCTTCTTCTCCACCTTCTCCTCTTCCTCCCCCCTCCTTCTCCTTGTTTCTTTCTTTTTCTCCTTGTTCCTCTTCTTCGATTTTCCTCTTCCTTGTTTCTACTATTCACTCTTCTTCCATTTAATCATCATTACTATCACCATTTTATTTTTCTTCTTCTTCGTCGTGGTTTTTCGTCATCATCATCATATCATCAATCAACAACAACAACAACAACAACAACAACAACAACAAAAAACAACAACATCATTATTATTTCTTATTCTTGTTTGTTTTTTTTCTTGTTCTTCTTTTCTTGTTCTTCTTGTTCTTTTCTACTTCTTCTTCTTAGTGTCTATTATGCTTATTCCTTTTTTCCCTCCACTTCTTCACCCTGACAACACTCCTTCTATCACTCCACTTCTCCACCCTGTCAACACATCCTTCTATCACTCCACTTCTCCACCCTGTCAACACATCTTCTATCACTCCACTTCTCCACCCTGTCAACACATCCTTCTATCACTCCACTTCTCCACCCTGACAACACATCCTTCTATCACTCCACTTCTCCACCCTGACAACACATCCTTCTATCACTCCACTTCTCCACCCTGACAACACATCCTTCTATCACTCCACTTTCTCCCCCTGACAACAACCCCTTCTATCACTCCACTTCTCCACCCTGACAACACATCTTCTATCACTCCACTTCTCCACCCTGACAAACACCTCCTTCTATCACTCCACTTCTCCACCCTGACAAAACACATCCTTCTATCACTCCACTTCTCCACCCTGACAACACATCCTTCTATCACTCCACTTCTCCACCCTGACAACACCTCCTTCTATCACTCCCACTTCTCCACCCTGACAACACATCCTTCTATCACTCCACTTCTCCACCCTGACAACACATCCTTCTATCACTCCACTTCTCCACCCTGTCAACACATCCTTCTATCACTCCACTTCTCCACCCTGAATAACACCTCCTTCTATCACTCCACTTCTACACCCTGACAACACATCCTTCTATCACTCCACTTCTCCACCCTGACAACACCTCCTTCTATCACTCCACTTCTCCACCCTGACAAAACACATCTTCTATCACTCCACTTCTCCACCCTGACAACACATCCTTCTATCACTCCACTTCTCCACCCTGACAACACCCTTCTATCACTCCACTTCTCCACCCTGACAACAACATCCTTCTATCACTCCACTTCTCCACCCTGACACACACCTCCTTCTATCACTCCACTTCTCCACCCTGACAACAACCCCCTTCTATCACTCCACTTCTCCACCCTGACAACAACCCCTGTCTATCACTCCACTTCTCCACCCTGACAAACACACCTTCTATCACTCCACTTCTCCACCCCTGACAAACAACCCCTTCTATCACTCCACTTCTCCACCCTGACAACACATCCTTCTATCACTCCACTTCTCCACCCGTCAACACATCCTTCTATCACTCCACTTCTCCACCTGACAACACCTTTTTCTATCACCTTCATTGTCCTCGTCCCCCTTTTCCTTTTCTTTTTTTTTTTTTTTTTTTTTTTGGTTTTTGTTTTGTTTTGTTTGTTTTTGCTCGTCCTTTTTTCTTCATCGTCTTCTTTAGCACCTACTTCATATTCTCCGCCCATCCTCCTCCTCCTTTCCCCCTTTTCTTCCGTTTCTCGTCTTCTTCTTCCTTTGACCTTATCTTCTCACGTATTATCCTCGTTGCGAGATGAATACATGTTTACGGCATTTCTAAGATCATCAATAACAAAGAACATTTTCTTATTACACATTACTGAACACCCACGCGTGCGAGAAACACAGCCACAGAGAGAGAGAGAGAGAGAGACGAGAGAGAGCGAGAGAGAGAGAGAGGAGAGAGAGAGAGAGAGAGAGGAGAGAGAGAGAGGCAGCAGAGAGGAGAGATAAAGGGAAATGATATTGGAACAGCAGTGGACGGCACGTCGAATCACTCTTGTTTATCTCAGGGAACTAGGATAGTGGGTGACGGATAAAAGCATTTTGCTCATGCAGTTCACTGTAACATAACGACCGTTAGGTGATCTGACATAGCCACACGTTTACGAAGAGAGAAAGATGTTGACTTGTGAGTGGACATTAGAGATATTT
>JADBJO010006361.1:80966-98466 GCA_016801955.1 Conus betulinus | reverse complement strand
AATTCTTTAAGTTTTTTTTTAAGCAGATTGGGCCTTTCGTAGTGAGAGCTTTAATGAAGCATACAGGATGGAGAACTGTCCACAACACAAAAGGAAGGATTGATCACTTGTATTCCCAAAGATGATAAAATCGAAAGATTATATTCAAAACTGGCGCCCTATATCTCCCCTGAATGTTGTCTATAAGATAGGTTCTTCATGCATTTCAAACAGAATAAAAAAAAGTTTTACCACAGTTGATAAATGAAGATCAGTCTGGTTTTATGGCCAACAGATACATAGGCAACAACTTGAGATTAATATATGATATAATTACTTATTTAGATGCAAAATAATATTCCAGGTTTACTTCTAAGCATTGATTTTGAAAAAGCTTTTGATTCTTTAAGTTGGAAGTTTATGTTTAAGATCTTAAGAGGATATGGCTTTGGAGAAAGTATTTGTCGATGGATTGAGACGTTTTACAAAAATATAAAGTCAAAAGTTATTGTTAATGAAAATACTTCCCAGTGGTTTCAGGTTAGAAAGAGGATGCAGACAAGGAGACCCACTTTCCCCATATTTGTTTATTCTTTGTGCGGAAAATTTGGCAATAATGATTAAGGAAGATGAATTGATCAAAGGAATTAATATCGGTGACACTGAACACAAAATTTCCCAGTTTGCCGATGATACTCAGTTATTTAATGTAGGAGATAAAAACTTCATTTGAAAAAAACTATACTTCTTCTTCTTGATCGCTTTGGTAGAGTGTCAGGACTGTGTATGAACAGTAGTAAAACACAAAGCAGTATGGTTAGGAAGCAAGAAAAGATCACAAGTAACTTACTCCACTCACTTAAAAATGATATGGAATCCTCCTAGATTCAAGATACTAGGTATATGGTTCACTCAAGATCTTAAGGATTGTGAAAGTATTAACTATAACGAAAAATTTTCTGAAGTTAAAATACTGTTAAGATTTGGTCACAAAGAACCCATTACCCCAATAGGCAGAGTAGCTGTTTTGAAATCGCTTGTTTTGTCCAAATTAATACACTTATGGATATTGCTCCCAGATCCACCAGACTACTTCATAGGAAACCTCCAGAAACTATGCTTTCAGTTTGTCTGGAATGGAAAACAAGATAAAATTAGTCGGAAAACTTCTATCAAAACAACGAAACAGGGTGGACTAAACATACCTGACATAAGGAAATATATCTGTGCTTTGAAACTGTCATGGATTAAAAAAACTAAAAACCACAAACCATAAGTGGAAATGTATAGCAACAGAAATATGCCCGATTCTTTCGTTTCTAGAATACTATGGAACAGCTTTTGATTTTAAGCATAAAAACATAAGCACCTTTTGGATGCATGTACTGAAAGCATATAAGCTATTCCGTTTCAATGTAAAACCCAAAACTTGGAATGATTTGCTTTCTGAACCGATTTTCTATAACGAAAATGTAAAAATTGGTAATAGTAATTAAACATAATATATTGATAAGAAAAGGAGTATACGCCATAAAACATTTTCTCAAGACTAATGGAGAAATTTATGACATTTGAGGAATTTTCAACAAATCATGGATGTAAGATTGATTTTGTCACGTTTAATGGTATTATATCGGCAATTAAAGAATATATCAGAATAAGTGGAATAAAACGAAATACAGACAATAACAGATTTTTGGACATACCGAATGCATTAAGACATATTTATAAGGTATCAAAAGGATCAAAAGTACTGTATGAAATTTTAACACAAGACAATGTTAGACCTAATTGTTGTTTGAAATGGACACAAAAATTAAATGTTGATATTCCTTGTAAAGAGGTGTTCCTTAAAATACATAAAACTAAAGATGTTAGATTAAAGTGGCTACAGACCAGAATTGTTCACAGAATTATTCCAACAAATGTTGTTTTAAGTGCAATGGGGGTATCTGCCACAACAAACTGTTCATTATGTAATGAAGCAAGAGACTCTGTTGAACATTCTTTCTGGAGTTGTAGGTACATTAGATGTTTTTTGGACCTCTTTGGAAAGAATGTTCAATGAAAAATGTGAAAATGTTTATGATTTAAAGATTTCGCGTGAACTGCTACTTTTTAATGTGGATAACCATACTACTATACAGATAGTATTTTTGACTTTATAATATAATGTTTGCCAAACAGTATATATACAAATGTATATTAGAAAAAACCCCATCTAACTTAACTACCTTTCAGAAGCAGCTGAATAAAAAAGATACAAGACAGAACAATATAATGCGAAAATTAATGATAATGTGTCTAGGTTTACTACAGAATGGAACCTTTATTTTCACTGTATACTTTTCACTGTATATAGTTGATATGTATGTATATGTATGTGTATGTATATGTATATGTGTGTGTGTGTGTATATGCATGTATATGTGTATATATATATATATATATATAATATATATATATATATGTGTGTGTGTGTGTGTGTGTGTGTGTGTGTGTGTGTGTGTATGTATGCATATGTATATATATATATATATATATTATGATATATATGTACATGTGTGTATGTATGTCTATATACATACATATATTTAATCAGCTATCGTAAGAGCAAGTCGAAAGGTTTTTGCATACTCCATGCCAATTGCACATGTTTTCGCCATCCCCCCCCACCTCTCCCCCCCCCCCCCCCAACTTGATAGTCATGCTGTTCTTGCATTTGTTGTAGGTATGTTGTTATTACTGAGATGCTATTGCTGTTACTATTACTATTGATGACGATGCTCCTTTCAGGAGTATGATAATCTTAGATATCCCCCTTTTGTATATGCCCCCTTCCCCTTTTCCCCCCACTACCCACTTCATGTGCCCCTTTCCCGTTTCTTTCTTCATTCATGTGTGTGTGTCATTGTTTTAAAAAAATGCAATAAAATGTTTATTACAAAAAAAATAATAATAAATGATACTTATGTAGCACCTATCTTCAGCTAGAGACCAAGCTCTGAGCGCTTTACAATCCACACTCGTTTACACAATGGGCTGCCTACCTGGGTAGTGCCGACTGAAGAGCTGCCAGCTGGAGCTCCATTCAATCGTTTCCTGTATAATCTAGTCAATACCGTTCAATATCGTTCACTCCATTTCCTTACTTCCTTCATTCTTTGCATTTCTCACGCAGGATGTATGCTATGTGTAACGTGTCATCCATACCAACGGCCAAACTGGCCTTCTCTTCCGCAAGTTGGTGATGGGATTTTACGTGTGTGCAAGATGTTATGCGTGCGTTCACACACACGGAACCTCGCTTTATAGTCTCATTCGAAGGATTGGGAAATGGAGTCAAAACCAATTGTAACCCGCCAATTTGTAAGCAGCGCCGATTTGTAAGCGCTTACAAATGGGCGCTCATTGCATGACTTTTGTAAAACCGCCGATTTGTAAGCAGCGCCGATTTGTAGAGCGCTGCTTACAAATCGGCGGGTTAAGCCCCCGCCGTTTTCTAAAGCGCTTTACAAAACGGTGGGCGCTTTATATCCTGCTTCTTTGGATTAAACGATAAACTATTATAACGCTTTCAGTGATTATTCCCGGAATTTTGATAACTTTCTATTTCATTAAAAACGGCGGACTGAAATGCGGTGTGTGTGTGTGTGTGTGTGTGTGTGTGTGTGTGTGTGTGTGTGTGTGTGTGTGTGTGTTCATGTGTGTGTGTGTGTGTGTGTGTGTGTGTGTGTGTGTGTGTGTGTGTGTGTGTGTGTGTGTGTGTGTGTGTGTGTGTGTGTGTGTGTGTTTGTGTATGTAAGCCTGTGCATATGTGTGTGTTGGGGGGGGGGGGGAGGGAAGTAAACAGTCTATTTCTTTTCCCGTGACTCGCTCACACGATCAAATTTCGAAGTCGAAAGAGGGGACATTGTTGACATGTATTTATTCATATTTGATACTTTGATAATTTGATAATTTTTCTGTTACATGAACGTCAAAGTGAAATAGAATTATTTGTTTTTAAACGCAATTCTAAGCACATTTTACAGTCGATAATATAAACACAAACTTCCACACTCAATGAAAACGAAATCGTAACTCAGCTTATACTGAATTTAGAGAATAGTGCAAGAGAATAGGGAAAAGTTAACTAGTGTGCAGTTTTCATACTTTCACCAGAATATTTCACTAAAAGAATAGATATGATTGCCAGACACAATCAATCAAAAAAAATGCAGGGAAATTATTATGGATGCTGAAAATTTATTTGTAAAAAAAAAAAACTGAAAATGTGATTTGTTAAAAAACACACGACAGTGCACCTCCCCTAGTAGTGGGCTTTAAACACAACATATTGAAAAAGATGCTACTGGTGTTCACATCATCTCTGCAACACTCGATGTTATAGTGAACAGACTCAACATGCAGTATAGGACTGTAGATAGATAGGTATCTAGATAGATAGACAAGACTGACAGACAGACAGACAGGCAGGCAGACAGGCAGACAGACAGACAGAGAGAAACGGACAGAGAAACAGAGTGAGAGACACAGAGAGAGAAAGAGAGAGAGCGCGGGGGGAGGGGGGGGGGGGGAGGGGGGGGGGGGGGGGGGGTAGTAAAATATGTTAGCAGATTGTCTTTTTCGCTTCGTTGGAGAGTGCTCCTCAAAACGATGTGTGTCAGTCCGCCATGTTGATGAGCAAAACAGAAAGCCATAAAAATTCCGGGAATAATCACCGAAAGCGTAATATAGTTTATCGTTTTAATCCAAAGAAGCAGGATATAGAGCGCCTGCCGTTTTGTAAAGCGCTTTAGAAAACGGCGGGGGCGTAACCCGCCGATTTCAAAGCAGCCCTTACAAACCAGCGGGGGCCTAGCCCGCCGATTTGTAAGCGCTCTACAAATCGGCGCTGCTTACAAATCGGCGGTTTTTATAGTCTTGCAATGGCGCCGATTTGCAAGCGCTTACAAATCGGCGCTGCTGACAAATCGGCGGGTTACACCAATCTTAACACCGAGGGAAAAATCCTCCTGTACTGAAACGGCCCGGCGGGGATCGATCCTGCAATCACAGGATCACCAAGATTATGAGTCCAGCGCTCTACCACTCTGCTATTCCGGCCGCCTTGTTTTGAAAACGAGCTGCGATTTTCTCTTAAATAATTGTTAGCAAAGCCTTTTTTCAATGGCAGAAGGGGCTACAGCATGAAGGGAACCGGTGAGGGAGACGAGGAGGGGGGGGGGGGGGGGGGGGGGGGGGGGGGGGGGGGGGGGGGGGTGACGCGAGGGGATGTTGTCATTAGCTGTGCCAGACTGACTGACCTCCGAGGCTGAAAATGAGGGGTTCACAATTCCAGTTTACAGCACCGGCAATTAGTACTCAGTGCATTAAAAGACGTTACCATAGCAACGTCAAAGCTGAACCAAAACGACATTGGCGCACGCGCAAAACACGTAAGTAAATTGCCATGCGGTATGAGTTTCAAAATCATAATGTTGAACGCTCTTATTCCAACTTTCAGAAGGAAAATTATGAGAAGGAAAAGTATGTGTGTTGTATCCACGATTTTCTAACAAAGGATGTTACTTAACAAGGGTACTTAAAAAAAAAATTCTTATTTAGGAACCATCGTTTGACTTCAAATTAACAGGCAATGTTTAAACATTGTAAGTTGAAAAGAATCTTATTCAGCACCATCTTTTGACTTCAAATTAACAGGCATATTTTAAACAATATCAGTGAAGGTAATTATGAGGGTGTGACTTAACATATCAAACTGTAATTATTTTACCATGGAAGCAAGAGTTACCGTACTTGTACATTGTTTACCGTTTACCCTTCCCTGCCTCGTTTAAGATTTTCTTTCATACCAGTCAGCTCGAGGCTACTGTATCTGTTACAGCGTGTCCGTGTGTTTGACCACATTTAAGAGCAAAATGGCCGTACCGGTCTTGAATGCACGTGTAATGTATGTGTTTGTTAGTTTCTCCAGTTGTTGCTGTGCAGATGTGTCAAGGACAGGATATGTATGCAAGCTTGGAGCATCCTATTTTGGGGGGATGTCGCATCGTCTGTTCTATCTATGTGCTCTGTGTTGTCGTTTCTGCAATTTGGTGTAGTGAGGAGCATTCGTTTGGAACTATGGGCCTGCAATTATTTCATCATGGGAGCAAGAGTTACCCTACTTGATCGTTAATTACTGTGTACTCTTCCCTGTCTAATTAAGATTCTCTCAGACTTTAAGAAAACGAAAAAACAGGTCAATAAAACAAATGTAGACTATCATGTATACTCTAAAAACAAAAACACATCAATATGTGAATACAATGACCTTAATTGTGACCTTTGTCTTTTTTCCTTCTTTTTTTCAACCATAAGAACTAAAATGATTATTGAAGTCAGTCTGAACCCCGAGGTCTGATGAGAGAAGCATTCATCTGTGCGTGTGCAAATATAAAAGGAGATTGTTCATTTTGATCGTGGGGCCATTAAACTATATCTGATAAATATCTCTGTTCAAACAGGCTATAACTGCACTTGGGAGACAGGAGTCTCCGGTGCCTGAAGCATTCCCATTGACATTCTTTCGTCTTTACAAGGTAACTTTTTTTAAAGTTCAAAGCAGAAAACTTTCTACAGAAGAAATGTCTGAAAAGCTGATTTGAATGAGTACAATATATCATTTAACAATTGCACGATTTATCTGTTATCCTTGCTGATTAAATTTCGATGTGACACTCACAGTTATTTTCCTTTTTATAATAATTTTATTTCTTTTCTACACAAACATTGTAAAAAAATATATATATAAACAAACAAAAAAAAAAACTTGGCGGGAAATCAGAGAAGGAAAGGAAAGAAACGTAAACCGAATTTTTCCAAATGAAAACAAATAGGTTTGGAAAGAGAGAGAGAGAGAGAGAGAGAGAGAGAGAGAGAGAGAGAGAGAGAGAGAGAGAGAGAGAGAGAGATGGGAGGGAAAGAGAGACAGAGACAGAGAGACAGACAGTCAGACGGTCAGACAAACAGACAGACAGACAGACAGACAGACAGAGGTGTTACCCTTGGGTGTATGACGGCCATCATTTCCCTCAGGAAACAGAAATGCAGCAGTACTTTCAAAAAAAAAGTATGTAACATAACCTGAAGTTCATCATCAAACAGCATCAGTACAATCACAGGGAAATTCAAGAAACGAGAGGGGGGGGGTGGGTGGGGATGGGGTGTGGAGAGGGTGAAAAGAGTCATTTTCGAATATGCTGGGGTGAATTGCACTTCATTCCTCCCCTTTCCTCTGCATCCCTCCCCCATGACAAGATTCGGATTCGGAATTACGGATATCAAAGTACATCGGCACCAATATACAAAGTCTCAAAACATTGATATGCTGTGCCCCTTACGCAAAGAGGCGAATGAAGATGAGTTACACTTTTTACTTTGTTAGTCTGCACTTCAATTCAGGATTTACGGCCTGAACATATTCCAAGGAAACTGTATGCAGACCCTTGTTTTTTTTCGAGCTGCTTTACCTATATCAAAATCAAAATGAAGGAGTTTTAAAGAACGTTTGCATGTACTTATACACAGCCTTAAAGAGGCGCACAATTTTGCTCAGCTCAATGAGCTTAGCTGTTACAGTTACCGTGCATATTGGATTTGCTTCTCTGTCAGCTACTTGTTGTCAGACGGTGTAAGATTGCCGTGTTGTATGAAATGGTTATTCTTATACTGTACCCCCATCAGAAGGGGCCATGGCCTACGCTGATTAATTGTTTTCGTTCCTTTGACTCCTGCTTCTCTTCCAACTACAGCTTAAGGTAGAGTAGACATCATGACCGTCATGAACATACATCAGAATCGGGATGAGTGGTTCAGGTTTCTGCAAACATTATCTCCACTTCAGATGCCCACGTTTCTAAACGAATGCTGTTTCCCTTTCTTTCGCACATTGTGAATCGACGTCTTTGGTTCCCTGTAGAAAGGAAAGGGACGTGGTATGATGGATGGGAGGGAGTAGTAAGGGTGGCGGTGATGGAAGAGAAAGGACGTTCATCTCCGTAGATGCTATTAGCTGTGCCAGACTGACCCCTGGGACTGAAAATGAGGGGGGGGGGGGGGGGGGGGGGGGGGGGGGGGGGGGGGGGGGGGGGCTGCAATTCCAGTTCACCACACAGGCAATGGGCGCTCGGCAGTGCATTAAAAGACTTTATCACAGCAACATCACAGCAATATCAGAGCTCTACCACAATGTCCCATGTACACGCGCAAAAACTCTAAAACAGAGTTGTCTTGTAAGATGAGCATCAAAGCTAGTTGTTTATTTTTTTTTTTTAACCCGCTCGCCCTGAATTCTAGAAAAGGAAAGTTTGATTTTACCCGAAATGTTTTTATGACAAAGGTGACTGGTTACTATTCATTTTTGTTGCGTTCACATCTTTTTTTTCAGGGACATCTTTTGACTTCAAGTGAATTTGAAGGATTTATACAATACACGTAAGAGTGACTAGGAAGGCTGAGGCTTCACATTCTGATCTCTAATAAAGAAAAAAAAAACGAACAAAACAAATGATGTCCATTATGTGTTCTCTTACACAACAACAGAACACACACACACACACACACACACACACACACACACACACACACACACACACACACACAATATATATATATAATATATAATATATATATATATACGTACACACACACACACACACACACACACACACACACACACACACACACACACACACACACACATATATTATATATATTCTATATATATATATATATATATGTATGCCGCTTTCTTATTTATATAAACAAGAACTGAAATTGATCGACTGAAATCGTAAATTTCAATTCCTGAAGAGCGAAACACTCATCTCTACGTCTATAAATCTAAAACAGCTTTGTTACTTCTTATCTTCGCGTTGATTGAATTGTATCCGAGGCATACCAACAGGCTTTTAACTGTGTCAGGGAGACACAGTGATTTTTCAGTGCCAGGTAGATGCATGTCTGAAAACATTCGTTTGTCTTTTCATAATAACTTTTTACGTTCACAGCGTGAAGTTGCTCACTGAAGTAATAGACACATATTTCATAGAAACAACAAAAGCGATTTTGAATAAGAAAAAAATGTAGCCTATCTATCAACTGCCCGATTCGGTTGATTAAATTTAGATGAAAACAGCAAACTTTTCTTCTTTTTGTTTTCCCTTTTTTGTGTGTATATGCATGTATTAGATGTGGGTTTGCAACTACTAACATGGATGATAAGTCTGGAGGGTTTTTAACATTAATTTTAATTTGTTTATTTTTAATAAGTGTCTATTATCATCTTGCGATGAAAGGAAATTAAAATAAACCACTGAACTGAACTGAACTGAACTGAACCATATAAACAAGAGAAGTTCCTTGGCTGACAGCAGCAGCACAAATGTGGTTCCAATATGGAAAACAGACTTAGGAGTCATTGCAATTTAAAAAAAAATAAACGCTGATTCGATCACAGAACCTTTCAGCACCGGCTATCTCCGATTTGCCCTCTCCGCTTCCCACTTACTATAAAGGTATCTTTCGACCCGAAACAATTAGCATCGTCATCGTCACAACAACCTTTAGCTCGCAGAATGCGTAACTATCACGTTCAAATCATCACACAAAAAGCTTCCTTCTGTAAAGGCAGTATAATCACGTCAACCTAAGTTTACCATCGTGTATATAAATCATTACAAAGCAGCAGACTGGGGGTATGGATGATACAGGTGCCTGGGAAGGTAACACTGCAAAGTCAACTGAACAAACACAAACAAACAAACAAAAATATAAGAAGATGTATTCTTTCTCTGTTCTTCTTTCTCTCTGACAGTGAAGTAATGGCAACAGCACGGCACGAACTAAATAAGTAATTGAAAAAAAAAGGGGGTCTACTTTTGCTGTGTCGCTGGGTGGCTGTAAGTATTTACGCTGTTTACTGCCAAGCCAGGACTGAATGTACAGACACCGAGGGAATTGTTGGCGTGCAACAACAAATGAAAGCCCCTTTGGCAGAGATCTTCCTTTTCCATTGCTGAATTTACTATACAGAGAATATGCACCACGTGGTGGGTGTGCGGGGGGGGGGGGGGGGGGGGGGGGGGGGGGGGGGGGGGGGTGGGGGGGGGGGGGGGGGGGGGGGGGGGGTAAAATGGGGGGGGGAGTCGAGCAAAAAAAAGCATCAACAATGTCCATAGTGTAAATCCTCCCAAATCGAAAGAGCAAAAATAAACAGAACTAAAACAAAGAAAAGAAAAAAACAAAAGAGAAAAAAACAGGGGGAAGAAAGACGAGGAGGAAAAAAGAAAAGAAAGAAACAATCAAGCGTCCCCGTTATGATGACAATATTGAAAAGTACGCTTTTGACCACCAGCGATGTGTGCCATAACACTCTCACCTCCGCTACCACCCCTAGCCAAGGCCCGGAGGGGGAACTAACGACACCAACTTCAGGCAGTCAGAGAAGCTGAGCAAGCGAAGGAAAACAGGGGGGGGGGGGGGGAGGGGGGGGGGGGGGGGGGGGGGGGGGGGGGGGGGGAGGAGGGAAGGGGCAGTGAGGGGAGGCAGGAGGGGAGGTAGGAGAGGGGCAGAAAACAGGGTTGAGACAGGGGGATGGGAGAGAGGAAAGGAGGGAAGAGGGGGGATGGGGAGAGCAGAAAGGAGGGGAACTAAAAGAGGGGGGTGATGGGAGAGATCAGAAGAAAGGAGGGAAGATGGCAACGAAAGTGAAACCAGCCGGCAGACAGGAGGGTATGAAGATTTTTCTCTCCCTCTCTCTCTCTCTCTCTCTCTCTCTCTCTTCTCTCCTCTCTCTCTCCTCTCTGTCGAGTCTCTTGCTTTCTCTGTATCTCTCTCTCTATGTCTCCTCTTTTCTCTCTGTGTTCATCTCTTTCTCTCTCTCTTCCTTCTTCCTCTTCTTCTTCTCTCTCTCTCGCCTCAGTCCCTCTCTCTCTGCCATCTCTCCTTCTCCTTCTCCGGGGGGTCCTCGTCTCTCTCTCTCTCTCTCTCTCTCTCTTCTCGTTTTCTTTCCTTTCTTTCCTTTCCTCCCTCCCTCCCTCCCTCCCCCTCCCTCCCTCCCTCCTGTTCTCTCTCTCTCCTCTCTCTCTCTCTCTGCTCTCTCTCTCTCTCTCTCTCTCTCATATGGAATCGGATGCATGCTTGTTTTTTGTTTGTATGGGAGTTTGTGTCTGTGCCCTCTTTGTCTGTTTATTACCATTCGTGTATTTGCGTTAATCTGCAAATATCTCAATCTCTCTCTCTCTCCCCCTCCTCCCTCTCTCTCTCTCTCTCTCTCCTCTCTCTCTCTCTCTCTCTTTGTGCACAACGTTTACCATCATCCTAAAAAGCGTGTACGTCTGAGAGGACAGCGAAGTCTTGTTTTCCTTTCTTTCGGATGCGCCGGGGTGTTCCATAGTCAGTGGGACACGAGGGGGCGCGGTAAATTGCACCACCGCTTCTCCTTACAGCGGGTTATCTTTCCCTGGTGCAAAAATTAACATTGGAATGTACACGGCAGTAGGGAGTTTGTCTCCACAGGACAACGTCATCTTTTTTTTTTTTATGTATGTTTCCATCAGAGTGTCTTCTCTCTGTACCAATTCTTCAATATTTCTGTTTTATTTTCATTTGGGGCCCGCATCCTCTTATATTTCTCCTTCTTGTTTGGTCTGCTCCTCTTCCTCATCCTGTATTTCCTTATTTCTCCTTCTTTGCTTCTCTTGCTCGTCTTCAATGTAATCACTATCATCATCATCATCATCATCATCATCATCATCATCATCATCATAATCATCGTCGTCGTCGTCGGTCGTCGTTGTCGTCGTCGTCGTCGTCGTTCGTCATCAATCATCATAATCATCATCGTCATCATCATCACTCATCCATCATCGATCATCATCATCATTATCATCATCGTCATCGTCATCATCATCATTATCATCGTAGTCGTCATCATCATCATCATCATCATCATCATCATTGTCAAAGTCGTCGTCGTCATCATCATCATATATCATCACATCATCATCATCATCATCATCATCATCATCAAAATACTGTCTTCCTTCTTGTCCCTCTCCCCTTTCTTGTTCCTCCTACTCCTCCTCCTCCTCCGAATCTCCTCTCCTCTGCCTCTCCGCTCTTCCGAATCCCTCTTCCTACATCTTTTTCCCATCTCCTAACAACACAACAATTTCTTTCTTCCCATCTCTTCCGTCCTTCCTTTTTCCTCTAAAACATCTTTATCATTATTCTTCCTTTCTCTTCTTCTTCTGTCTTCCTTCTTCTTTATCCTCTTCATCTTCTACAAGTACACTTCACCTTCAAGGAGACTGTTCTTTGTTTTGAGCGTGCGTGTCCTTCTGAACGTCAAGAAGTAAGAACATAGATTGTTACATGGGTGTGTCACACACACACACACAAACCACACCACACAACACACACACACACACACACACACACACACACACCCACACACACATGAGAGAGAGAGAAGAAGAGATAGAGAGAGAGAGGAGAGAGAAGAGAGAGAGAGGGAGAATTGCCATTTTTTTTATTTTAGAGGAGAGAGAGAGAGAGAGAGAGAGAGAGAGAGGAGAGAGCGAGAGGAGAGAGACTAGCCGATGAGAGAAGAGGAGCGGGAGAGAGAGAGAGAGACTTAAGAGAAAAGCAAAACATTTTAACAGCCAGTGGACAGCAAGTCGAAGCAATCAACTATTCTGGGGTTATCTCAGAGAGAACTACGCCTATAGTGAAAGTGTTGGAAAAAAGCATTTCGCTACCGCAGTTTCAGACCCACGCAACGAGCGGGGACGGCCAGAGACATAGAGTAGCAGAGAGCGAGGACAGAGGGAGAGAGAAGAGAGAGGAGAGAGAAAAACAGGCGGCGAGAACAGGAAACGGGAGGGGAGGAGAGCATGGGAGAGGGGAGAAGAGGGGAGAGAGAGAGAGAGTAGGTGAGAACAGCAGAGAGAAGGAGGATCGAGAAGAAGAGGGGGGAGAGGGGAGGAGGAGGGAAGGGAGAGCGAGTTGATGAGCGTGGGCGGAGGAGAGAGGTGGATGATGAGGAGAGAGAAAATGAGACAGGAAGAGAGCGGGGAGGGAGAGATCGAGGAGAGAGAGAGGGGGGGGGAGAGAGGGGAGAGGCGGAGGGGGGAGAAGAAAGGGAGAGAGAAGGGGAGAGAGTGTGAGAGAGGAGGAGAGAGCGAGGGGGGAGAGAGAGAGAGTGAGAGAAGGAAAGAGAGAGCCGATGAGCGAGTTAGTGGATTAGACGGGGGGGGGGGGGGGGGGGGGGGTGGGGGGGAGGGGAGACATGCAGACATGAAGACAGAACAGACAGAACACCAGAAACAGAGGGAGACAGGCGTCAGGGAAATCGAAAGGACAATCCAGCGAGAGGGGACCGGCATGTCAGGCAACACATGAAGACAATCCCAGCGACAAGGCCGCGAAAGGTTCAGTGATTCTAAAGCAACAACGGGAGAAGAACGTGGGGAGATAAAGATGAGGGAGACCGAGAGCGGCCAGACGAGAGAGCAGAAGAGGACTGGATGGAGAGCGGAGAGGAGGATGGATTGAGGAGGAGAGAGAGAGAGAGACAGAAAGACCAGACAGGAGACAGGACAGACAGACAGGCAGGCAGAAAGACAGAGGAAAGAAGGGAGGGGTCACTCTGTCTTTTAATTTCGGGCGTATTGACCTTACGTATAAGCAACACACACAGAAAGAAGGGAGGGAAGGTCAGGTCTTTTAATTTCAGGCTTATTGACATTTACGTATAAGCAACAGAGAGAGAGAGGAGAGAGATGAGAGAGAGAGAGAGAGATGAGAGAGAGAGAGAGAGGAGAGAGGAGGGGGGGAGGGAGGGAGGGGAGGGAGGGAGGGAGGGAGAGGAGAGTCTGGCTTTTAGGCGTTGTCTATGCGCAAGTACGAATACTCTCTCTCTCTCTCTCTCTCTCTCTCTCTGCTCTCTCTCCCCCCCCCCCCCCCACCCCCTCTTCATGAGGGGCCATTGGTCTATGCATGAATAAATTATCCGAAATTCTCTCTCTCTCTCTCTCCTCTCCTCTCTCTCTCTCTCTCTATCTCCTCTCTCCTCTCTCTCATCTCTCTCTTCATAAAACTATTTGAATTCAAGTTAAATAGGTATTCAAAATATGTATTGTCAAGGTTAAGACTTGGTGTGTCTGAAATTGCGTGTCACTACTTTTGTCACAGGTCACAGACATTAACATATCTAATTTTTCCATTTTGCAGAATTACCAAGGAAGATGAAGTTTCACTTTCTTTTGTGCTGCCCCACTTTAATAATATTCAAAAACATTACATAGCTTTGAAATTTCATAAATATCCCAACCAGGTGAGACAACTGTAGGTATAAATCTAAAACAAATCTTAAACAGACGTTAGCGAACTGCCAAGAGAAACGTGGTCAAACGAGTCACAAGACAAAACAACTTTGTCTTGTGACTCGTTTGTCCACGTTTCTCTTGGCGGTTCGCTAACATTTATTTAAGATTTACCCCAGCCAGTTTCGACTGAGTTTACTGTTGGCATCTGAGAATGAAAACGTTATCAGAACTTCATCAGTAATCTTATAAAGCGAGGAAAATACGAGTAAAATACGTTCTGCAACACATAGGCATTTATGACTGTATGTGTATATAGACACTAAGGACATGTTGCAAAGTTCAAAAAATTGAAAAGTGTGTCCCTGGCATGGATAAATATCCGAATCTCTCTCTCTCTCTCTCTCCTCTCTTCTCTCTCTCTCTCTCTCTCTATCTCTCTCTCTCTCTCTGATGCACTCATAATTTAAACGTGCGTCGCCCTGTGCGTTATGACCACAAACCCAGCGTTTGTCTCTTAATGTGATTGAGGCCATCAAAGAGGCTTTTCAGCTGATCTTTTTTTTCTCTCCAAAAAGAAACACATGGTCCTGTGCTTTTAGAACGTTTATGGACGGGGAAGAACCCGAGGACACAATTGACTGTGTGTAGTTGTGTTTGCTGTCCAACTGCTGTCCTATTGTGTGATGAGCCCCTGAGGGACAACATGACTGTGGTGTTTAGTTTGTGGTTGCTGAGCAAAATTCTTGCATGCGTGTGTGAATCTGTATGTTTGTGCAAGTGGGAGTGTATGAATGTGTGTAGAAGTTAATCATTTCCTTCAGGAGGAAAAAAAAGGGCTGTAATTTCTTGTCCAAGATGTCAATACAAGGCCAAAGGGTTGTCCATCAGAAGGGGGGAAGAATCAGAGAGGGCTGGGGGTCCCAAATAATCTGCACGATCTCTGTGATATTTTCTGATGACAGCGTTTCTGTGTTTTTCTTTCTTTTTTTTTTTTTAATCACTTCCACTTTTCACTGCAAGGATGGCGCTTTTATTTTTTGACGATCACGTCGGAGAGGTTGTGTGATGGGACATGAAACTCGAGCTTCCCCACCACATAAATATACCCCCCCCCCCCCCCCCTCGATATTATGGTTGCGCGCGAAGCGAGTGTGTTTGTAAGGTGTGTGTGTGTGTGGGTGGGGGGGTGCGTGCGTGCGTGCGTGCGTGCGTGTGTGTGTGGTGTGGGCATGTGCGGTGCACGCGCGCCGCGCATAAAAGAGGCGCACGTGTATTTGTGTGCGTCTGCATTTGCATGTGTTATTATGTACAAAGAGAGAAAGAGGGGCGAGCGAGGGCGAAGCAAAACAGAGGGGCGGACAGTAGGAGGGAGGGAAAGGAGAGGAGAGAGAGCGACAGAGAGGACAGAGAGAGAGACCAGAGAGAGAGAGAGACAGGAGAGAGAGAGAGAGAGAGAGAGAGATACAAACAGACACAGAGACAGAGACAGAGAGACAGGAGAGGACAGAGACAGGAAGGACCGACTGACAGTGATATAGATAGAGACATAGACAAACAGGAGAGACGAGACAGAGAGAGAGACAGAAGCAGGAACAGAGACAAGGACAGTGACAGCGGAGAGAGGAGATGAGAGAGGAGAGAGAGCGAACGACAGACGGACAGCGAAGACAGCCATGACCCAGACGACAGACAGAAAAAGAAAGAGGAGGAGGAAGAGTTGTGTTGGTGGATATGATTGTGCTGTGTTTGTGCCGTTTGTGTGTGTGTCCGTGTGATTTCGCTCTCTCTATCTCTCTCTCCTAGCTTATACTCTCTCCTTTTCTTCCTTCTCTTTCTCTCTATCTATTTGTGTTTGTGTGTGGGTGTCGTGTCGTTCTGTGTGTGGGTGTGGGGTGTTGTTGTGTGTGGGTATGCTCTACCTGTGCTGGCGTGACGTGAGTGTGTGTGGTGTGTTGTGTGTGTGTGTGGTGTGTTTGGTGTTGTGTGGGTGTGTGAGGTGGGTGTGTCGTGTGTGTTTGTGTGTAGTGCTGTGTGCGTGTATGAGTTGATGAGTGGTGCGTTTTTGTTGTGAAATAGATGTGCTTGTGTCGTGTGTTGTTTGTGGTGTTGTGTGTGTGTGTGTGTTGTGTGTGTGTTGTGTGTGGGGATGGTGGTGTGTGTCGTGTCTGTGGTGTGTGATGAGTGCGCGTGGCTTCGCGAGAACGCCGTGTGGTGCAACAGGCCTACTCGATATTTTTGGTAGTGCTGTTTGTGTTTGTGATGCACGAGGTAATGTTGCATCATTTTTTTCCCAAATAAATAAAAAATCAAACGCGTTTCAAATCTATTTTGGCGGTTTTTGTTAGTGTTGTTCAGGTGCCCAACACATCAACACATTAATTGGGTGATATTTAAGTGAATTTTCTACATTCAAGTTTGATAATCAACTACCACCATTCATTCCCTGGCTACTCAACCCTTCAGCCTTCCCCTCCTCTTACACACATCCCTCCCCCCCTTCGAAAACGGCCACTAATAACCCCTTCCTCCTCTCCCATCCTTTTTTTTAACTCCCGCAAGCCCCTCCCTATACACAACATCTCCAGAAACCTGTGCACTTTTAAAACGATTGAAATAATAGGCGAGGCAGGGAGGGAAATGTTCTAGGGGAGAAGGGGGAGAGGTGTGTTGTGTTGTGTGTGTTGTGTTGTGTTGTGTGTGTGTGTGTGTGTGTTTGTGTTGTTGTTGTGGGTGTGTGTGGTTGTGTGTTGTGTGGCATTCAGGGTCGTTTCATCCGTTAGTCTTTTTCCAGCCGACACTCCGTTGAGTGTTTCTCTCTCTCTCTCTCTCTCTCTCTATGCTTCTCTCTCGGTCTATCTCGATCTCTCTCCGCTCGATCTATTTGGTCCTATGGTCTCTATGTTCTCTCTCTCTCTTTCTGTCTCTCTCGGTTCCTCTCTCTCGCTGTTCTCGCTCGCTCTGGTTATTCTCTCTCTCTCGGGTCATCTCTCTCTCCTTTCTTATCCTCTCTGGTTCCCCCCCTCTCTCTTACGGTTTCTCTCTCTCTCTCTCTCTCTCCTCTCTCTCTCTCTCTATCTCCGGTTCTCTCTATCACACTTTCTCTCTCTCTCTTCTCTCTGGTTGTCTTCTCTCTCTCTCTCTGC
>JADBJO010006361.1:75000-80145 GCA_016801955.1 Conus betulinus | reverse complement strand
CAGAGAAACGCACAGGCTTTTTGGTTAGACACCACCAGAGATGCGCAATCTCATTTTGCTATTCGCAGACGATCTTCTAACGTATGATCGGCTCCAGGAAAGGGTCGCGGGCGTGCAGAGAGAGATGATAGAGAGAGAGAAGGAAGCGGGATGAGAGGGAGAGAGAGAGAGAGAAGAGAGAGAGAGAGACGAGAGAGGAGGAGAGAGCGAGAGAGAGAGAGAGAGGGAGAGGAGAACGAGAGAGAGAGAGAGAGAGGAAGAGGAGAGAGGAGAAGAGAGGGGCGATTGGGAGAGGATTATATGGAGATGAGAGCCTTGAGATTTATTGGAGAAGTTCAGATGAATTAAGTTCATTTAAGGCCATAGCCCTATATGAAGACGGCGATACAAACAATGTTCCTGGAAAGTGATTATAAAAAAAGGCAGCAGTATCACGGAAGTATTCCTTTCGAACATTCAACTCGAGAGCAGAGATTGCTAGAGGAGAGAGCGAGAGAGGGGACAAGAGGGGAGGAGAGAGAGACGAACCGACAGAGGAAAGAGAGAGATTCGAGAGAGAGAGATAGATATTTATAGAATAGAGAGAGAGAGGAGAGAAAGACGAGAGAGAGATTCACGATGAATTTAGCGTCAGTTTACAGGCCATAGAAGAGACAGTCAGACAGAAAGAAGACAGAGACAGAGACAGAAAAACAGAGAAAAACAGAGTGAGAGAGAGAGTCTGACAGAGAGGGAGGGGAGGGAGGAAGGGAGAGGAGAAGCAGAGCAGAGGAAGGAGGAGACGAGAGAGAGAGAGAGAAGGATGAGGAGAAACGCATACGAGAGACAGAGAAAACAGAGAAATAGGGAGACGACAAAAAACGGACTCAGAAATTAGAGAGAGACAGAGAGAGATGGAGAGGAGGGAGAGAGGAGAGGAGAGAGAGAGAGAGGAGAAAGAGTAGAGAGAGAGAAGAGAGAAGAGAGAGAGAGAAGAGAGGGATAGAAGAGAGAGAGAGAAAGAGAGAGAATCCTGGTTTCACAGGCGTGCCTTTCTCTCTCTCTTCTCTGCTGTCTATGTCTCTATCTTTGTCTCCCCCTCTCTCTCTCTCTTAAACATCCCCCCCACCCTCATGGTGTATAATTTTCGCTTTGTGATTCAAACGAGCGTCGGCCCGTGGGCTGTGTATGGCAAACACCATAGCGTGTTTCCCTTTTATGTGATTTTGGCCATCAAAGGGGCTTTGGCTGTTTAGCAACTGTGTTCCAATTTCAAGAAACAGATGGTTGTGGGCTTTTTCCTATAGAAGAAACAGGTGGTTTGTGGGCTTTTTTCTATAGAAGAAACAGGTGGTTGTGGGCTTTTTTCTATAGAAGAAACACGTGGTTGTGGGCTTTTCGAATGGCATAGAAGAAACAGGTGGTTGTGGGCTTTTTTGTAGAATGGTTAGGGACGGGAGGACTGAAGAAGCAGGTGGTTGTGGGCTTTTTTTCTATAGAAGAAACAGGTGGTTGTGGGCTTTTCTATAGAGGAAACAGGTGGTTGTGGGCTTCTTCTATAGAAGAAACAGGTGGTTGAGGGCTTTTTCTAACGAATGGTTAGGGACGGGAGGACTGAAGCGACAACATGACTTTGCTGTTCAGTTCTGCTTGCTGTGTTGTCTGTTTGTGTAACTTTTCTTTTGGGGTGTATGCATGCGATGGTTGGTGTTGAATTTGGGCGTACGTAGGTATGTATAATGCAATTAGGCCTAGATAAAATAAATAATAATTTAAAAAAACAAACAAACACAAACAACCCCACCCCCCCCCCCCCCCCCCCCCCCCAAAAAAAAAAAAACAAAAACCTCCACATAACTGAATTCAAAACTTTCAAAAGAAACACTAAATAAGCAACTACCACCAAGATGGGGAAAATAACATAGACGACGTAAAGTAAATGTCCAATTGGGCTCTTAATCAGTCCTTGAACAACTTCCAAAATGTTTGATTCGTTGGAGATGACGTCTTCAAAGGCTGATATCGACGGTTCAGTGTTCAATAACCAAGCAGTAAGTAGGTTTTTCATTCTATCGCACACAAAAAGTAGATGGAACGGAGTGATTTGCTGGCCACAAATACAAGTCACGTGTTTACAGAATTTGGTTTAAAAGGCATCAAGCCTCAATCTAAAAATCAAACTTTTTAAAATCCGCTCTTGGTAGAGATTCTTGATACCTGTTTTATTGTCTGATATATCTTGTTAAATAATATCCCCTTTTTGTTTCTGGTGCCTTTTCGTTTATTTGAAATAGAGTTCCAGGATACGTCTTTTAAAAAGACTATAACTCTCATGTAAGGATAAAGGAATGCATACCTTTGTTAAATCAGTCTCAGTGATAGCAGCTTTTTTTTTTTGCTAATTGGTCTACCCTTTCATTCGCAGATAATCCACAGTGATGATGGACCCAACAAAAATCGACGTAGGAACCACGTAAATGCAAAAAAATGAATTAAGTGGTAGACTTCTAATATGAGTTCTGCTCTCACACTTGTATTTGAAAATTTTAGAGCTTGCAGGACTGATTTTGAATCAACGCAAAGTAGTATTTGAAATGCAGGAAACTGAAAATCAAGAAGAAAGTTTAATGCCATAATAATGGCAACAAGTTCCGCAGTAAATATGGAAATATTCTTACCAAGGTGGTAACCTTTCTCTATTTTTAAGGATGGAATTATGAATGCTGAACCAGACAAATGATTGTCTAGTACAGAACCATCTGTATAAATTTTAAGATGATTATATAAGTTTCATTTATATGTGACTTAACATACGTTGGCAGCAAGGGTCCATCACTTTTTTTTAAACTTGTATGGTCTATGTCATAATTTGCTCTACTAAGTTCCCATTCCGGGATAGTGCTAAAAGACACCCGAGGAGCTACGTTTTTCAGGTGCAGTGCCTGCTTTTGTAAATAAGTCAGATGTGTATGAGGCTATCGATTTTAGAGAATCGATTTTTTTTTGCCCGTTTAGGAAAATTTATTTCTGATTTTAATTCAGTTTCACTGGTATTAAGATTTTGTAGTGTATGACTTTAAAATATATTTTGCACATGCAAGTTTCATATTTTTCTTCAAAAGGCAATATTCCGATCTCCATATAAGTTCTTAAAGTTGATGCATGAACCGGGACGCCAAGAGCTATCTTGTAAGCTTTACTATCAATACTCTGCAACTTTTTAATTAAACATTTGGGGCTGAAAAAAATGTCTCCTGGGCATAGGATAATTTTGATCGTACAAGCGCAGTAGCTAAATGTGTTAATACTTTACTGTCTTTACCCCATGACTGTTGACTCACCATTTTCAAAAAATTTAAAGTTTTTCTTAGCTTTTGTTAGAATAGTTTGTATGTGATAATTCCAGCTCAATTTAGAAGTTAAATTTACTCCTAAAAATTTTACGACTTTTTTATATTCAAGGCACAATCCATCTATTTTTGAAATGAAGGCAGAGGATTAGGATCATAACCAGTATTGAACAGAACCATATGCGATTTTTCAGCTGAAAGGGCCAATCCATTTTCAGTCATGTACCTACTAATTTTATCTAGTTCATTTTGATATATCTTTTTGATATAGTTGATTGATCTAACTGGTGTGTGTGACGTTTTAAAGTACTTTCATCCATATACAGATATCATCCGCATATTGCACTAGTTCAACATTTTTTGATAATGATTTAGGAAGATCATGGATCAAAATATTAAACAGGATAGGAGCTATCACAGCTCCTTGCGGGATTCCCATCTGGATATGTCTTTCATTAGAATATACATTTCCTACTTCGTCTGTATTGTTCTATCACTTAAAAAGTTTTTTTTAAGTAATTGTACATACACCCCGAGAGAGACCTATTAACTTCAATTTGTTCAGAAGTTTTGAGTGCCAGACTTGGTCATATGCCTTTCTAATATCAAAAAACGTGGGCAAGTACATTTTTCCTACGTGCGAATTGATGTTTTACCTGTGTTGTAATTTTTACAAGATGGTCAACTGTAGATCTACCCTTTCTTTCTAAAGCCAGCCTGTTGTATTGGTATTATACCATTTTTTTCACAATAATGTTCAAGTCTTTTTAGAATAATCTTTTCCATAAGTTTTCCCACGTGTGAAGTGAGAGCAATTGGCCTGTAGTTGTTCTTGTCTGATTTTGACTTGCCCTCTTTAGGGATAGGGGTTACAATCGATTTTTTTCCACAAAGATGGTTGAAGCCCTTCAGACCAACATTTCTGAAAAAATAAGTTCAGAAACATTGTGAAATTAACTGGCAAATGCTTTATCATTTCATTGGAAATCGCATCTGGTCCCACTGATTTTCTTTTCGAACCAATAGAGAAAATTGCATCCTTTTCATGCGTTTCCTTATCCTCCATTTTTCTCTCTGAATATCTTTTTTTTTTTTTTCTGTCAGGCCCCCTCCCTGTTGCTATTTTTTGCAAAAATATTTGCAAATGCTTCAGCCTTTTCAAATTTTTGATGGAAACTCATTATTTTCTAATGTTATGGGATATTCAGGAAGACTGATTCCATTTTTTATGTGTCTTTCAATTTTTTCCATGTTTTTGTTGAAGATCTTTGTGGTCATGTACTTCACTTTCACAGAAATTTGACCAATATTGCTCTCCTTGACCTTTTCGATTACTCTGTTACTATGATTTTTTGCTCTGTTCTTTTCAGCAATTTTGTCAATGCGTCAGTATTGCACCTTGGTATTGATAGATCAGCTGCATGTAAACAATATCAACAAAATTCGTGTGTCTGTGTGTGAGTGAGTAAGTGCCCGTGCGTCCGTGTGCATGCGTACGTGCGCGCGCGTGCATGTGTATGTGTGTGTGTGTGTGTGTGTGTGTGTGTGTGTGTATGTATGTGCGTACGAGCGATATGTGTCAACGCAGGTGTGTGTGTGTGTGTTTGTTTGTTGTGTGTGTGTGTGTGTGTGTGTGGGTGTGTGTGTGTGGTGTGTGTGTGTGTGTGTGTGTGTGTGGTGTGTGTGTGTGTGTGTGTGTGTTGTGTTGTGTGGTGTGTGTTGTGTGTGTGTTGTGTGTGTTTTGTGTGTGAGTGTGTATGCATGTGCATGCTTGCATGTGTGTGTGTGTATATGAGTGATTACCTAGATGTGTATG
>JADBJO010006361.1:62500-70000 GCA_016801955.1 Conus betulinus | reverse complement strand
GGAAAATCAAAAGGGTTTCGTCTTGATGACAGATCAAATGCATAGCAGAGAAAAAGGAAAGAGAACACAGAGACGCGCGCACACACACACACGCACACGCGCACGCACGCACACACACACACACACACACACACACACACACACACACACACACACCACACACACACAGGAACACGCACAGATAAAATGACAGCCTTCGTACATTTCAGTAAACGAGCAAATAAACACTACGAGGAGCTATTCCTTTTTTTATTTTCCCTGTTGTTTGTTTGTCGGGAGTGTCAGTGACGGAGAGAGAGAGAGAGAGAGAGAGAGAGAGAGAGAGAGAGAGAGAGAGAGAGAGAGAGAGAGGAGAGAGAGAGAGAGAGAGAGAGAATGTGACGTCCACGAATACGAAAACTGACAGAATGTACAAGTTCATTCAATACGCAGGGTGAATTGTCTTACACAAGGACTCCTCATACAAGTAGAAGCTTACCTTTTTTATTTAAAAAAGAAATGTTGCTACGTACTTTCTCAGCACTGCCACACATTTCTGCCATCGGCGTAGGAGTTTGTGTATGCCTTCTGCGCAGAAATCTTAACCTGACTTTTAACTTTTAATCGCTCACACACTGCTTTTCATCTCTTCGTTACAGATTTAGCCCATTTGTAGACAATTTTTTTTGGGGGGGTTGGAACATGCTGTTTACATCATACACAGCAGACATTCTTCTGTGAATTTCACTCGCTTTGCACTGTTCAGCTACCAACAATGTTATGACTGATCTCTGTTCAATCCTGGAGCTTGTTTTTTGGTCGGCCATTTTGTATAATCAGAAAACCGAAAAACAAACAAACAACAAAAAAAAAAAACAAACACAATGAAACGCAATAAAATAAATGACAGTAAAAACCAGAAAAGGAAAAAGATCAAACAAGCAAGCTTTATATCTATTAGAAGTCCTTATTTTAGACCAATTCACCTTCTATATTGAATGCCCTCGCTGTTAGATATAAGTTACCACCAGGAAAGACACACAACCCACACCCCACCACACCACACACACACACAGAGAGAGAGAGAGAGAGAGAGAGAGAGAGAGAGAGGAAGGAAGAGAGAGAGAGAGAGAGAGAGAGGAGAGAGAGAATGACAGCCTTCGCCATTTCGTACATTTTCAGTAAAACGAGCAAATAAACGCTACAAGGAGTTATTCTTTTTCATTTCCCTGTTGTTTGTTTGTCGGGAGTGTCAGTGGCCGAGAGAGAGAGAGAGAGAGAGAGAGAGAGAGAGAGAGAGAGAGAGAGAGAGATGAGAGAGAGAGAGAGACGTGTGCAATTTACAACTGTCAGCCAATCGAGTGTGAAATAGCCGGCGCGGCACTCTGTTCATTATTTCGTTTGTTTTTTTTTTTCCCCCATTCAACTGTAGCTTGTTTGTCTTCTACATACACCTTGTCAACAAAGCTAAAAGGAAGATAACAGATGAATAGACGGGGCAAGTGTGGAGAGGAGGTGGGAAAGCAGAGGATACAGAGAGAGGGAGAGAGAGAGAGAGAGAGAGAGAGAAAGAGAGTGAGTGAGTGAGAGAGCAGACAGAGAGAGAGGGAGACAAAGACAGAGAGAGTGAGTGCGAGAGAGAGACAGAGAGAGAGAGAGTGAAAGAGAGACAGACAGACAGACAGAGAGAGAGAGGCAAAGACAGGGGAGAGAGACAGAGACACAGAGAGACAGAGACACAGAGAGAGACATAGAGAGAGAGACAGACACAGAGAGAGACAGAGAGGGAGAGATAGAGAGAGAGAGAGAGTGAAAGAGACAGACACAGAGAGAGGCAAAGACAGAGAGACAAAGACAGGGAGAGAGACAGAGAGAGACAGAGAGAGACAGACAGACACAGAGAGAGAGACAGAGAGGGAGAGATAGAGAGAGAGACATAGAGAGGAGAAAAGCAGAGAGAGAGAGAGAGAGACAGAGAGAGAATGCACTACGGGCTGTTGGATGTAAGTTAAAGACAGGAAAGAGGCACAGTGTACATGTGACAGATGCATAGTGAGAGGAGGAATAAGAGGCGGATGGGGGGATGCAGGTGGGGGGGGGGGGGCGGATGGATAAAGATAAAAGACAGCGACAGATGGAGGCCGGAGCAGGCAATAAGACAGACGGACGGACGGAGGAGAATGACACACAGAGAAAGAGAGAGAAAGAGAGAAAGAGAGAGAGAGAGAGAGGGGGGGGGGGGAGAGAGAAGAAGAAGGATGATGGACGAAAAGGGCAGGAGAATATGGGAAAGGGAGAAAAGCAGGGGTTGGGGTAGGGGTGGGGGTGGGAGGGAGGAAGGGAGGGAGACAGGCCCACAGGCAGAAGATAGGCAGGCGGACCCACAATGCTACACCCACACACGCTCGCGCGCGCGCGCGCGCGCGCACGCCGACGTGCACCACACACACACACACACACACACACACACACACACACACACACACACATATATATATATATATATATATATATAGAGAGAGAGAGAGAGAGAGAGGATGAAAGAGACAGACAGACAGACAGCACAGGTCCGACAGGCCGACACACATAGAAAGCGCTAACGACAGAGGTATGAAGGGCACAGGAGGGAGGTAGGAAGGAGCAGCAGCCAAGGACAGAGTGTGAGACTGGCAGACAGAAATAGACTGAAACACTTTTGGTACGACAGGTGAAACGACGACAAAGATAGGTGAGAAAAAAAAAAAAATGAAGAGAGAGAACACACACACACACACACACACACACACACACACACACACACACACACAACACACACACACACACAAATACGTGTGCATTTTATGAATGTCATCCAGCAAAGAAACAAAAACACGCTCGGCAAAATTTGTATTTTTTGTTCGTTTGTTTGTTTACCTATGTCTATTTTCACTGGCAGTTCAGCTTTAAAAACCTTTTTTTATTTCCTTCTGAAATCACATTGTCAAAAGGGCAGAACGAAGATAAGAAATGGAGGGATCGGACAGGTGTGGAGGTTGGAGGGGCTTGGAGAGAGAGGGAGGAGACAGGGGGGGAAAGAGAGAGAGAGAGAGAAGAGAGAGAGAGGGGGAGAGAGAGAGAGAGAGAGAGAGAGAGAGAGAGAGAGAGAGAGAGAGAGAGAGAGAGAGAGAGAGAGAGAGAAACTCAAATGGTATACTGTACATCGGCCTTGAGCCATAACACAAAAAAGGAAAGGAGACGATGGGTTGTAAAACCAGTTAATAAGTCAGATGACAATCAAGATTGAGGTCATAACTTGAAAATCGGAAGAGAAAATAAAAAAAAGAGAAAGAAGAAAACAACAAATGCATCAAGACGTCACGCTCTCCAAGATCATCTTGCTTATAAATCAGGTACAGGTTTCGGAGGAAAGTCAATATCTTGACGGCTGTAAAGTCGACCTATTTATCCAAGACGAGAAAGTTTCTTTCGCTAACTGAATGAAAAACCATGTCTAGAGACATTGTCAATCCGGGTAGGATTCGTTGCCTGGAGATGCGCAGGCAATGACGTTCTAATAGAATCCTCAACGGAGGCACAATCGAAGGTCTGAATGCAGGGGGCCGTCAAGGCTCGCTGAATAGACAGTCTTCTTTGATTAGAATCACTGCATCAATTGACAGCCCCACGAAGCAGAAGTGTTTCAAATCATTTTCGACGAAAAAAAAAAGCTTGTACACATAAAAAAAAACCCAACCTTGGTCAAAGCTGTATTTTACTAAATATGCTTTTTTTTTCCTTCGAAGTTTTTGTCCGTATTTTTTTTTCGTTTTGTTTTGTGTAACAAATGTTTATGGGCTGGACGTACTGAAATGCTGCTGATATATCGGCCCTTGTGCACTGTCCTCTTTTTGCGCACCTGTAAGCTCAAATTGTTTAAATAATTCTATTTTCTATTTTTTTTTTCCGAGAAGTAGCAACTCTACAGCATCACACATCAATCCCACAGATTTGTTTTTCTTTGTCAAGAAGGTTTCCAATGATTACCAAGTTTCATACCTGTCACCAAATCTAAGCGTACCAGACTCTCTTGTCGCAGAAGTAATTTGATGGTGAAGGGGAAGGGGAAGGGGAACAAAGAAATGCCATTGATGTGTGAAAGAGGGTTGTTTCAAGAGATGCCTTGAAGGAAGACAGAGAGTTTAACGCTCATCTGGCACCGAACTGGAGAAGAGGTTGCTCGTTCTTCGTTTTTTCATTGTCCGGAATGTTGTTCACCTTGCCTGAAGAAGATCTAAGAGGTTGAAACGCGTCGTGTTTTGTCTTGTAATTTTGTTTGTCCTTGTCGATGTCACCCGGCGGAGGTTCTTTCAATTCCTTTAGAAATTTGTTTCAATTTCCGCCTAGTCACCTGGCTTTGAAACGAACTTTGCAACACTGAGTTTAAGTGTTTCATGCTGAAGTTGACATCGAACGTGTGCTCATCCTATAAAACACGGTTAATCTGACACACTTCATTTTTTTTTTACAAAGTTGTCCCCTCCCCCTCACCCGCCTGCTCTTGTCTAAAAGATTAAACTTTGTCAAGTATAGTCTTCATCCTTTCTGACTAACTCTCATAATAACTTGGCAGTCTGGTTTTTGCCGATCTGATGGACATGATTTACTTAGCAGTTTAATGTTCATATATTGTTGTTTTTTTTTTAAAGATACGTTTATGACATGAGGTCGTGCAACTCTAACTCTCTTTATTGTTTTGAATATTCAAAAGCATCCAGTGGAAGGCAAATTAACCCTACTGAGACAACTAAGAAAATGCCCCTTCATTGAAAACCAAAAACCATTTTTTTTGTAAGATGTTCTCCTCGGTATTCATCCCCCTCTTACCTTTGTCTTATTAGAATCAGCATGCAAAGTTCACCCTTCACGTCAGTCCAACACGTCATCGAATACAGTTTCTGCTCAAAAAGTCGGATCATTCACATGCTAAAGCAGATACATTTTTTAACCATAACATTTGCCTTGTGCCTCCCACGTTCAACATATTTTCTGTCGCCTCGCGCTCGCTACTTAAAAAAAAAAAAATCATTGCATTCATTTGGACATGTCCCCCTGCACCATCATGACATGTCTCCCCTGCAGATCATTGGACATGTATCCCTGCAGATCTCACAGAACACAGGCAAAGAACAACAGTGATCATGATGTTCCCTGCAGTTCCAGCCACTCGATCGCCCGGCTGGCATTAGAAATGTTCCAGCATGAATTCCCTCAGCCCCCATGCTTGCTTGTGCTTTACTATTCACATCTTGGACACCTGCTGGTATCTGGCTCTGTTCACAGGCTCCAAATCTTTCAAACGTAATCTCCAGTCTTCCTCAACGATAAAACACAGCAAGAGAGAAAGGTTTATGCACTGTGGGAGAAAAATGGCAGAGAGAAAGACAGAGACAGAGAAGAAACTTTACACACATGCACAGAAGAGAGAGAGAGAGAGAGAGAGAGAGGAGAGAGAGAGAGAGAGAGACACAGACAGAGACAGACAGACAGACAGACAGAGACAGAGACAGAGAGACAGAGAGACAGAGAGACGAGAGAGAGACGCAGATAGAAAGATAGATACCCAGAGAGAGACAGACAGACCGAAGGGAGGGGGAGAGAGAGAGAGATAGAGAGAGAGAGAGGAGAGAGAGAGGAGAGAGAGAGAGAGAGAGAGAGAAGAGAGAGAGAGAGAGAGAGAGAGAGAGATGCTGATAGAGAGAGAGAGACCCAGAGAGACAGATACCGAGAAGAGAGAGAGAGACAGACAGACAGACAGACAGACAGACAGACACTGAGACCGACAGACAGACAGACAGACTTGGAAACAGAGACAGACACAGGGAGACAGCTACAGAAAGCTATAGAGAGACAGAAACAAGAGAGAGGGGTGGGGGAGAGACAGAGAGAGAGGATGAAAGACACAGACAGATAGACAGACAAACAGACAGTCAGACAGTCAGACAGACAGACAGACAGATTACAAAGATGGCGTCCTACATAATTATAATAAAGAGAAAGAGAGAAAAAAAAAGGACAAAGAGCGAGAGAGAAACAGACAGACAAAAACCTACAAGAGAGAGAGAGAGAGAGAGAGAGAGAGAGAGAGAGAGAGAGAGAGAGAGAGAGAGAGAGAGAGAGAGAGACAAGAGCTGCAAGCATACGTTGCAGCATTGTTAGCAACAAATCAAACCCAGGCATTCGCAGTAGACCTTTTTTTGTGACTCTGCTTCTGAAATCACCCCACGAACTCACATGACACTATAAATCCTCACGAGAATGGTGGAAACTTTTAAGGAAGCAAAGTAAAAGAAGAAAAGAAAGAACGAAAGAAAGAAACGACAAGAAAAATGGGCAAAAAGAAAGAAAAACGGAAGAAATGGGCAAAAACGAAAGAAAGAAAGAAAGAGAGATGGGAAGGAAGAAAACAGACAGACAGGCAGACAGAAATAAACAAACAAAGAAAGGAAGGGAGAAAGCGGTAAGGAAAAAAGGAGGGAAGAAAGAAAAAGAAAGAAAGAAACAAAACAAACAAACAAAGAAACAAAGAAAGAAGAAAGGGGAAAGAGAAGGAAAGAAAAAGAAAGGGGGGAAGGCAGTAAGGAAAGAAGGAAGAGAGAAAAGGAAGAGAAAGGGAAAGAACAAAAAAGAAAAGAAAGAAAAGAAAAGAAAGAAAAGAAGAAAGAAAAAAAAAGAAAGAAAAGAAAGGAAGAGGGAAAGAAAAGGAAGAAAGAAGAAGAAGGAAGAAAAAGAAAAAGAAAAGAAAGAAAAGAAAGAAAGAAAGAAAGAAGAAAGAAAGAAAGGAAAGGAAAAACTCCGCGAGTTGTCAGTTGGAAGAGTGTGGGATCGAATCCCTTTCAAAGCCATTTATCTACGCGAGTTTTCGGGCCCAGTCTACTCCTACTCAGAGTGGGAAGAGAGCAAGTGGTGGCTCTGATCAGAAGACTGAAACCACACTGTGGACCTTCATCCACTTCATGGGATGGGGGGGGGGGGGGGGGGGGGGGGGGGGGGGGGGGTGGGGGGGGGGGGGGGGGGGGGGGGGGGGAGAGCTGCCCAAATTTAGTTCCTCTAACATCACATTTCTTTTCTTTTTTTCTTTTTTTTTTTTTTTGTCAGAAAGGACGTGAACTGAAAGAACCACCACGAGTCAGCAGATTTCCTGACAACACTGCAGGTGTCTGTATTTCTCAGGCCTGGCTGACATCGTGCTATATACTGACAGGAGGTAAGGTAAGGTAAGGTAAGGTAAGGGTAATGCTGCTTATAGCCCAGCCGACCGCAAAGGGCCATATCTGCTTATACTGCTATAGCCCAGCCGACCGCAAAGGGCCATATCTGCTTGTAGCCCAGCCGACCGCAAAGGGCCATAACAGGGCTGTCACTGCGTTGAAGTCAACTCACAAGTCATTCATTCACACAACTCTTAAGCATGCATCTTCTAAAAAAAAAAAAAATAAACAAAAAAAAAATTGTTAAAATAAAAAAAACTTTCCACTATAATAT
>JADBJO010006361.1:52500-57500 GCA_016801955.1 Conus betulinus | reverse complement strand
GATGATGAGGTTTTAAAAAGAAGCCTAATCTTCATAAGTGGTGATATATCATTTCATCTAAACTATTCTCATCAGGGCATAATCTACTTATATTAAAACTATCTTTCTCAAGTTATGAAATGTGGGTCTCGCATTCGGAGAGTATTTTGGGGGACGTTACATCAAACTTACTTCGTATGAGACAGGACCTACAAATTCTCTTAGGAAGAACACTGATAAAATAAGTAACATGGTGTCTTATGATGTTATATGTTATGATGTTATGTGACACATGACGTAACGAAATGCAGTATCATGTAATTCATATCTTATCATATTCTGACCTTCATGTTACGTAAAGACGACTTTAAGACCTTTAATAGGCAATACGTTTACATAAAATTCAACATTAACAGTAAGTCTCACAGAGGAAAACATAAACACACACACACACACACACACACACACACACACACACACACACACACACACACACACACAAAAATGCCCCACACATATACATGCACACGTACATACAAGTATGTACGCGAAAACATGGGCATGCGCGCATTCACGTACACACTTGCACACATACACAAAAAGTACTCACACACACACACACACACACACACACACACACACACACACACACACACACACACACAAACACACGCACACACACATACACGCGCACACACACACACGCGCGCACACACACACACACACACACACACACACACACACACACGCACGCACGCACGCACGCACGCACACACGCATTTTCAGGAACCTATCACGGCAGCAGTATTAGGCAGTCAAGAACTTTGAGTAAGCAGCAGCTTCAACACAATCACCTCTTGTCCATTTACAACCCACACCCCTTCTCCCAAAGGCCACATCTGTCTGTGCATATGGAAACGCGCGCGCAAATGCGTGTGTGCGTGCATGCGTTAGCGCGCGCTCGCACGCGTGTGTCTGTGTGTGCATAAAAAAAAATGTGTGTGTGTGTGTGTGTGTGTGTGTGTGTGTGTGTGTGTGTGTGTGTGTGTGTGTGCATACTTTCTGAAGAGTAACATTTTTTTTTCTGTCCCAACCTCTGCGCTACCTCAGAGGCTGTGCACCCACATCACTCATTCCGACACCCCGTCCACAGCTACAGCCACAGCCCCGGCACCAGCAATCCACAGGGAGCAGTCAATGTCAAGTCGTCAGGAGACAAACCCACCGGAGGAGACACTGCACTGCTGCCGAGTCACTTCGGTGGTGTTCAGTGGCGCCTGTTCTGATCTAACATATGCAGGACATCACCTACTAAGCCCCCTACTGACGACAATAATGCTTAGTCGTGGAGCCGGCGTGAGTGAGCTCTCCCACCGGAGGGCGCCACCACCTCCATCAAACGACAGCCCCCATGGACTCGCCGATACTGGTGACCCCGACAGAACCAAACCAAGGCCACAGACGTGGATAGGACATCGAAATTGAGGTCACCATGAGAGCAGGGCATGACGGGCCACAGAATTTGTTACTTTTTATGCTGATCAATGAGAATGAGGATGATTAAAGATAATGCTACGGATTTCCATTTCGGTCTGAGACTACATGACAGGGCTGTACTCTACGCTTTCTTTCACAATATATCCCAGTGTCAACCAGGCCCGAGAGATACAGGCACCTGCAGTGTTGGTCAAGAAATTTGAGCAACACTCTCGGAAACGCATCCATTAAGTGGATGAAACTCGACTGTGTGGTCCCAGTCTTCCCAACTGAGTCCGCAGCAAACTCAACTCTGGGTAGGAGCCGGTCGGGGCAGGGGCAAAAAACCCACATGAATCTGATGGGATTCGAACCCACGACCTCCCAGCCGGGAGTCCGCGACGCTAACCACTTCGCCCCGGTGGCTGGTTGAAGAGTAGTACACAGCAGGCAAAGAAACAATCAAAAATATGAACAAGCAAATACCAACGTCGTTTGAGCCTGAACTATTGCATGTCAGCAGAGTAACCAAACCAACAGCAAAATACATTGGCACCCTAACGCACCGTGTTCAAGGCCTTCCAGGCAGAGTTGAACGAAAATTATCATCATCACCATCATCATCTCCTTCTTCATCGTCATCGCCTTTATCATCTTCTTCTTCTTCTTCTTCCTCCTCCTCATCATCATCATCTTCATCTTCATCATCGTCGTCATCATCATCATCATCATCATCATCATCATCATCATCATCATCATCTTCTTCTTCTTCTTTTCTCTTCTTCTTCTTCTTCTTCTTCTTCTTCTTCTTCTCCTCCTCCTCCTCTCCTCCTCCTCCTCCTCCTCCTCCTGACGTTCCCTGTATGGTCATTTTACAGCTGGTTGGCTTCTTCCATTAACAGATTGACAACACTCTCGCGCTCGCCTTGTTTCGTTTGCTTTGCTTTCCACATGAAAGGAGGTGCAAACGTCCAAGCCACTGCTGCTTAGGGCACCCATTCCCCCCCCCCCCCCCCCCCCCCCCCCCGGCCCAGTGTAGTAGGAGAAGCACTTAGATAACCTTCACCGGTGTATGTTTGTTGGTGTGCTGTGTGTTATAATGACAAGGATGTTATTCACTTTTGTAAACTGCCTAGTTCCAGGTTTTGGGGGCACATACATGGTATCACACTCAAGCCTTCGAGCACGTATATGTGCATATTGCTAACAAAAATACAGCAAAATATGCACGCATATATATATATATATATATATATAGAGAGAGAGAGAGAGAGAGAGAGAGAGAGAGAGAGAGAGAGAGAGAGAGAGAGAGAGAGAGAGAGACAGACAGACAGACAGACAGACAGACAGACAGACAGACAGACAGAGACTGAGACAGACAGAGACAGACAGACAGGAGACAGACAGAGAGAGAGAGAGAGAGAGAGAGAGAGAGAGAGAGAGAGAGAGAGAGAGAGAGAGAGAGAGAGAGAATTGAAGTGAAAAGGAAAAATGGGCAATGTAGACCAAATATATATTCCACTATTTCTAGCGGCTGCTCTTTTCAATTATACAACAGATTGCATAGTTTACGACAAAGTGGAGTGGGGTCGTTGGTCGATGCTAAAAAAAAAAAAAAAAAAAAAAAAACTGCGTCATGATAGTGATGCAAGATCTAAAACATGATTCTGTTGTTATTATTTCGTCATTCCCCACCTCCTCCTCCTCCTACACACACACACACACACACACACACACAGATGCATGTGTGTGTGTGTGTGTGTGTGTGTGTGTGTGACAAACTTCAAGTTCAGGCATCACCCATCTTCAATGCTGCAGCAAGATTCAAACATCAGTGTTTGATTTCTCCTCCAATTCAAGCGACGCTACCGTAGCACACTTATACACCTTGGCAGGCACAGGAAGAAAGGAACTCGTTAGACTCTTCAACGACAATGGCATTCTTTTATTTCACTCAAAAGCGACGGGAAGAAACCTCGTTAGAGACTTTGCCGACAACGGCAGTCATTCCTTTATTTCACTCAAAAGCGACGAGAAGTTTGCTTCAGTAAGGGTGAAGTTAGGGTCGTTTACACAGCGTGACTCAGACCAGTTGGTGCTGGAGATAATTACACCAAATCGCGGTCCTCCTGGCAGTAAAAGAGTTAATTAAGGTTAATTTTTATATTCTGCTGTTGCTAACGTATGATGCCAGGATGGAGCAGAGTATGGTCAAGCTTGGAGATTCCATGTTATGGACAAAATCCTGATTTTCGTTCGGTGTGTCACTGATCTTCTAAGTGTAGCCCAGATGTAGCACCACGAGCACCATTTGCGCGAAGTTAGGAAAGTTTCACTATGTCAGTAAGTTCTACCTTGATGTACTTTATAACTGGACTATATTCTTGACAAGTTTTCACGAAATCATAATAACAGTCCAATTTCGAGGGGTCGTTCGTTTCTTCGTTCGTTCGATCTTTTTTGTTCCTTCTTCAGTAGCTGCTTCAATAGCTGACTGACCAATTGGTTGGCTAGTCGTCAACTGGCTTGTAGCTGTGTTGGCTCGGTGGTTGGTTGGCTAGTTGTCAGCTGGCTTGTAGTTTTTGTTGGCTAGGTGGTTGGTTGGCTGGTTGTCAGCTAGCTGGGTAGTTTTTTTGACTAAGTGGTTGGTTGGCTAGTTCGTCAGCTAGCTGATAGTTGTGTTGGCTAGGTGGTTGGTTGGGCTGGTTGTCAGCTAGCTGGTAGTTTGTTGTTGGCTAAGTGGCTGGTTGGCTAGTTTGTCAGCTAGCTGGTAGTTGTGTTGGCTGAGTGGCTGGTTGGCTGGTTGGTTTTCCCTACCGACTGTCAATGACTTGACATTTCAGCAGATGTAGACCGTCGATTGAGGTGACTGACGGCAGCTGCTTCCAGCCTCCCGATGATTCAGACCCAGAGAGGAAATGTCCACTCTAATTACAGGAAGGGTCTTTAAATTCCTTCAATTCCAACAACAATCTTCTCCTCTCTCCATGGCCTCTTCTCTCTCTCTCTCTCTCTCTCTTCCCACCTCTCTCTCTCTCTCGCTCTCTCTCGCTCCCTCCCTCCCTCTTCCCTCCCTCTCTCTCTCTCTCTCTCTCTCCCTCCTCTCTTTCTCTCTTCCTCCCTCCCTCCCCCCCCCCCCCCCCCCCTCCCACCCCTGTCTCTCTCTCCAAACCCGGGATTATTATAGCCTATATAATCAAAAAGGTCAAGAAACATGGCTTGGTACAGTCGATCAACATTTATGTGGAGCATTCTAGAAAACTAGAATATCACGAAGTAGTATAGTTGATCAAAATGAATAGAACTTACCAGAAAGTTCAGGAACCATAACGTGTTTGTAGCAAATCAATGAGCTTGGAACATTTTAAGAAGTTAGAGAACCATGACGAACTATGACCAACGAAACCGCAGGGAACACGTTAGAAACAAGATCTGGAACCTTTCTGAAGCTTCTTACACTTTCAGGGTGATTCTGTGACTCTGAAGAATCTTCCAGAATAATTGCATTGTGCGCATATAGGTCATCTTAGCATAAATAACTAAAC
>JADBJO010006361.1:32500-37500 GCA_016801955.1 Conus betulinus | reverse complement strand
GTGTGCGTGTGTGTGTGTGTGTGTGTGTGTGTGTGTGTGTGTGTGTGTGTGTGTGTGTGTGTAAGTGTGTGTGTGTGTGTGTGTGTGTGTGTGTGTGTGTGTGTGTGTGTGTGTCACACTGAGCATGCATGTGTTATACGTGTGAATGTGAATTTGTATGTGGAAGGGGAGGGGGAGTGGTGGTGGCATGTTGGGGTGGTGGAGGAAAGGAAGAAGCAGATGGTGTACAGGGAGAGAAGGTGATGATGTCTCCACACACTCACATGTACAGCCTCCCGTCTCCCTCCTTCCCCCCTTCCCTTCCACCTACTTCATTTTCTTGTAATTTATTTACTTTTCGTTCTCTTATTATCATTTTTTTTTCATCTTACTTTCTTTCACTTTATTCCACTTATGTTGACAGAGTTTCTACACGTTGTAGTGGCAAGGACACCAAGACCTCACCTGAAACCCACTCACAGAATCCCACCAAGCGCAGGCCGAAGCGGAAAAGCTTCAACCACCTTCCCCAAAGCCTACACAGCCGCAATGGAGACCTGCTGCCTATGTCCACAACCGAAGTGGAAATACTGTACTTCCCAGTTTCGGGGAGCCAGACGACCATGTAGAAGACGTCTCAGTCATCAGGGAAGTTCCTGGCAGACACAAGAAGGACTGCCAATCCCCTCACCCGCTGAAAGCCTTGGCACTGGAGGTGATTGATGACCAGTACAGCCTCAGTGAGTGGACGCACGTGTTCACGGATGGATCCTCAGCGGGAACAGTGAAGAACGGGGGAGCAGGCATCTTCATCAAACACACTGATGGGAGGCTGAATCCCAAAACTTTTCCGACTGGACAAATATCCTCCAACCACAGAGCAGAGTCAGCAGCTCTGCTCCTTGGCATACAGGTGTTCACAGGGTCCGACAACCCACCACCCACCATTGCTTTCTTCACTGACTGCAGATCCCTGCTGCAGGGACTTCAGAGCAACCGAAGCGAACACCCGCTGAAAAGAAAAACAACATAAACAAGCCCTCCACCATCTTTCAAAACAACCCACCTTTGTACTCCAGTGAATTCCATCCCACTGTGGGATCACCAGAAATAAGAAGGCTGACGCTCTGTCCAAGGCAGGCTCCAATATGGAGCAGTTCAGCCACCTAGTGACCTATACAGAGGCCAAAAGTTTCATGCACAACCAATATCATAACCAATGGAAGAGAAGGCTGGGTGCAAACAGCAGTGCTGATCCAGTCCATCAGCTCCAGATATACCAGCAAACAATCCTCTTCAGACTGAGAACCGAGCACTACAAACAGGTGAGTCGTACAACAGCCGAATTAAGACTGCCCACACAGAGGAATGTCCATGTGGCATTGGATTTCAGACCCCTGAACACATCCCCCAACACTGTGCAGCCCATGGTGTTCTGCAGTGTCACCCAAAGGATGCAGAGCTGCAGATGCAGCTTTGGGGCAGCCTTCAACGCCCCGAGAAGACTGCGGGATTCATCATGGCGATAGAACTGAAGATCTGACGCTACCAATGAAATGGACTGCAGAAGCAAAATCTCACTCCAACCCTGTAAAAGAAACTGGTCCACCCCCTTAAAGAGAGTGGTCCACCCCTTTAAAGAAAGTGGTCCACCCCAGCATGGTGGACAACTTCATGGCGGGAAACAGGGAGTGAGAGAGAAAGAAAGAGAGAGAGAGAGAGAGAGAGAGAGAGAGAGGAGAGGAGGCAAAGATAAAGAGACAGAGAAAGAAGAGACAGAGAGAAAGAAGAGAGACAGGGAGAAAAGGAGAGAGAGAGAAGACAGAGAAAGAAAGAAAGAGAGAGAGAGAGAGAGAGAGAGAGATACTCAAGACTCAAGTTTCTTTATTCATGTTAGGCCTTAGCCCATCACGAAGGGGGATGTGAATATGCAAATAAATGAAGGTATGTAGTAAATTCAAAATGAAAGCTAACGATAATATAGAATGTGTTCATGTATTAACATCTCTCATTTTAAATCCTTTAAACAAAAAATAATGAGATTATGTACGTCTTCAGGTACAGTTGATGACATAAACAAACTCAATTTAAACAGTTAAGGATATCTATAATATTTAGGCTTAACTAACGTTTCACGAGTACGGCCAAGTGCCGGGCAACACACAGAACAAAAATGCGCCTCATTTTCTTTGCTTTCATTACATAAGGGGAAATTAAGTCGTTAGACATAAACACTCCGTATTGATAGCAGAGCATCACCAGATCAGAAACCCCGAGCCTAAATCTAGTCGTAATATATTTCAGATGCTTATCAATATCTGCATGTAAATAAGGTTCTAAACTGTGGTCGCAGCAAAAAAAAAAGTTCTGCACAAGCTGAAGCTGTCACTTGTGTTGATATGATTGGACCAAGTTCGCCATTGGCAGTCAGTAAGCCTTCGTTGAAAACAAAGTATAAAGCTACACTCCTCCCAACAACACCTTGATTCGCCCAAACAAAATCAAATCTATATTTAAACAAACACAAGCAAATGTTCGTTACCGAGTTTTTCTTACCTCTTGCAATCAGGTCAGATAGCATATGATAAGCTTTACGTGCAATCTTGTAAATCTCCATTTGAATCAGCCTAAACCAGTCGCAAATGCGCGCTTGACAATATAATTTACATATATTGGACAGCTATTTGTTTCACCATAAACAAGATCTTTCAGTGTTCGTCTGAGTAACCCTAAAAGTTTCTTCAAAGCAAATAAATGAACTGCTTTCACAATGGAATACACATTTTCTAGGTCCTGTATTTCGTAACCATACTACACAATTGGCTATATCTGAGATCAAATAATAATCCATAAATAGCGTGTTTATCTTTTTCATAAGATAAATCAAAACATTTTTTGTTCGCTTGCAAGGTCTTTGCATACAGCAGTAAAGCTCAAGCGCGTAGAAAAAGTACTCCTAAGTATTTGTACACGTTAACTACGTTAACACCATTTTATAACAATTTCTCTCTGACATTAAAATAGCCACACTTCGAAAGAATATAATATTGTTTTTAATCATATTAACTGTAACAGCATGCTGTAGGCTATCCAGCTGTGTCTGCAAACCTGTAACTGTCTCCGCCATCAAAACAACATCGTCAGCCAACAACAGAATGAATAATTCAAACGCGTTAAGTGAAGATCTAGCACGATGTCTTATACCGCAAATTCGTTAATAAAAAGAGAGAAACACAGCAGGGCTGCAGGCATCTCCTTGTCTTAATCCTGATGTGCAGACAATGTAATCAATTAACATAAAACCACATCGAACTCTAGCTTTGACATCATTGTACATGTTTTTAAATACATATATGCAACATATCATTTTTCAAGAGAACTGGCCAACGAAGATTTCGATTTATTGTATTAAAAGCTTTTTCTAAATCTATAAGATTTATAGCATTTAATGCGACACAAGATTTTCGATCGTAATAGAACTGTTTCTGTATGATAGCTAGTAAAGAAAAATATGTGGTCGACTGTTGAATATCCTTTTTTCAATCCAGCTTGATATTCACCTGTGATATTGTTTCCTTTCACCGATTCTTGCAATCTGTTATTTACCATACAAAATAATTCACTGCTAATATTACTCAAAGAAATTCCCCTATGACTGTTGGGGTTATTCATATCACTTTTTTAATCGGCTGAATAACAGATTCAGACCAGTTGTCAGGGAATATACCATCATCAAATAAATCTTAAAATAAATGTTAGCGAACGGCCAAGAGAAACGTCGACAAACGAGTCACAAGAAAAAAAAACACGACGCGTTTCTCTTGGTGATTCGCTAACATTTATTTAAGATTGTTTTAGATTTCCGCCTGCAGTTGTCTCACTTTGCAACTACATTATTAAATAGCTTATCAAATAATTTCAGGAAACAAATGTATAACCTGGTCATTCGAATGCTTAAAGAGCTCGCCAATAATGCCATCGGGACCAGCTGCTTTACGGTTTTATAATTTTCTTAAAGCAACCAGTATTTCTTCTCTAAAGATTGGACGATTCATGTAGCCTTGCGTGTCTTCAACTGAATCCTCACTTACTGTGTTGTCAGCGTCCGTTTCCAGCAAGGTTTGAAAATGTTGAAACCAGGAGTCAACTGATGTATCATTTCTAGGCTTTTTATTTTAAAGATGCATTATAAATAACGTCCCAGAATTCCTTTTAGTTTTTCACTGTTAGTACAAGTTTATCTGGTAAAGCTTTGTTGAACTGCTTCTTCTTCCGCTTTAATTAATTTCTATACTCACGTATGGCAATAACATATTCATTTCTTTTTTCAGATACAGATTTTTTTTCTCAAATTTTACACAATGACAAAACATCTGCAACAATATGTTGGTATTTCTGTTACAAAATTTGCACTCTAAATCAAACCATTTACTTGAATTTCCATCGTTCTCAAATGATATACGTGCTTTCATGGATTCAGCACTTACTCTTATACAATCATTAAAAGTGTTAGGAGCATCATTCACATTAGCATCATTCGCAAGATCAATTTTCGAGCGTTTGTCTTCACTACACAAAATACTGGTATATTCATCGGCACACTTTTCGTCCCCCCAAAATTTGTGTATAACAATATCCTCTCTTTTTTGCGCACAAATATCAGGTGATTGTAGCGATTGGAAAATAGCATATGCAGTCACTGACAAATGGTCAAAATCAATACGGTCAATAACAGGTAATTTGCAGAAGTGAAACAATATCATAAAAAGTTCACGTGAGAATACAAGATAGTCTGTGACACTGCTTCCAGAATCAGATATGAATATGTAGCAACCTTCATGGTCGCCTCTGTACACGCCATTCAAAAACTCAAATCTAATGCAGTTACACATGTTCAATAACAATTTCCCATAGTTGTTGAGAGTAAGGTCATTTGATTGTCGGTTCAAATCAAGAGACACATTATTGAATTGTGGGTCAAAATCATTTTCTTACAGAGTAGTCTAGAGAAATATCCGAAG
>JADBJO010006361.1:22500-27500 GCA_016801955.1 Conus betulinus | reverse complement strand
GAGAAAGAGAAGACAGACAGAGACAGAGACAGAGACTGCGACAGAGACAGAGACAGAGGGAGTGAGACAGAGAGAGAGAACTCAGAACTCAGAATTTTAATGTACGTCGGCCTTTGGCCACAATACATGGAGGTATCAAATGGAATTGGGAGTGGTGGGGCTGGGGAAAGGACTCAAGGAGATGGGGGCGAGCAAGGACGGGGGGGGGGGGGGGGGGGGGGGAAGGGCGGAGGTGAAAAAAGACAAGTATATTTCCACAGTTTCACATTCCACAATCTTGACAATCTCTTCTAAAACATAAATGTGTAGTAGAAATTCTAAATGAACGTATCTTAGCAAACAAAGCTTACCCTACATGAGTGAATGAGGAAGATCTATATATCATGACGCACAAAATAAAGTATCAAAGTTATCGAGCTGTAATAATCAGCCAGTCATTTCGTCTAAAATATAACCTTATTTCTTTTGTTAATCGCATGGAACACATATCTTGAAACATTGTGCCTATGATTCATACTTGTTGCTTTCAACAAAACATTTACAGGCACTTTCATTGATTCTCTTAGAAATTTAGCTCGAAGGTCTATATACAGGCAACAATCAAATAAGAAATGATGCTCATTTTCAACTTGATCCACACAAAATAAACAATTTTATCTTCAACAGATTCACTGTACCGATGCACATTATTATTCAGAGGAAGCACGTTAAATCTTAACTGAGAAAAGGCTACACGAAAACAATAGATATCCATATCACAAACGTACCTTTCTTTTTCAAAAAACAGTTTTAAATGCTCTGTAAGTGCTGTATCTGTCCCGATCTCTGATAGTTGCGTTCCACTCTTGAATAAAGAGATCGACAATTCTTTGTTTAAACAAATTCAAAAACAGTTTAACATCACCAACTCCTTGTGCAACCAAACAATACTGACCCGTTTCACACAAAATTTCTCTTACCTTTGAAACCCAACAGTTTTTGCCAGCTCTGTCTAATTCAAGCAACATCATGTAAGCTTTGTGTGGCAGTCTTTCAGCATCCATATGCAACAATTTAAACCAAAATCTTAAACATGCAACGTAAGAATTAACATACAGAGGGTATCGTCCCAGATCTCCATATACCATCTTATTTAGGAGTTCTACTTGGAACACCCATAAACCTCTCTACATGCCATTAGATGTACTTTTTCTATATGATCCAGTCTATTTAACCCCCATACTTCTGATGAGTATAATAGTATTGGCTGAATCTTTACATCAAAAATGTTAAAAAAGGTATTTGAACTCATTTCTTTATACTTTTGGAAAACCCTGCACAGCTGTAAAAACGGCTTTCTCTTCCTTTTGTTGCCAAATGCATTGTGCCTTTTCTAGCACTAATCATAGTTGTGAAATTGAACCCTAAATAACAATAACTATTTACCACCTCTAGTCTTGTACCATCATAGAACCATTTTTCATGCCTTCCCAAGAATCCCCCTTTTCTGAATACCATAACTTTTGTTTTTTTCGATGTTTACATATAACTTTATGTTGTTGCAACATGTGTGTAAAATATTCAGTTGATTCTGTAGACCAGTTGGGGAAGTTGACAACAGTACAACATCATCTGCGAACAATAATATAAATAACTCCATGACACCCGGTAACAGCTGCACACCATGTTTACCCTTTTCTTCTATGTGAGTTGCCAACTGGTTAATAAACATTGAAAATAATGTGGGGCTCAAAACACATCCTTGTCTTACTCCTATTTGGGCAATCAAACATTTCAGAAAATTCATGATTTGATCGAACACACGACAATGATGAATTTGTACATTGCTTTGAGAGACGCCAAAAATTTCCCTTTCACATTTTGGTTTTTTATACATTCCAAAAGTTTGTGATGACGCACAGAGTCGAAAGCCTTTCTAAAATCAACGAAAGCAACATATAGTTTTGTACCTTTATATCATACATTTCTGGATAGCAGCATACAGTGTAAAGATGTGATCAACAGGAGAGTGGTTTCTTCGAAACCCTGCCTGATTTTTTGAAATAAAGTTATTGTTTTCTAACCAGGTGTACAGTCTTGTGTTTAATATTGATGTATAACACTTAGATATGACGCTCAGCAAAGAAACTCCTCTATAATTAGCAGTGTTATCGGGGTTGCCTTTCTTAAACACTGGTATGATGATAGATTTCGTCCACTCACGAGGATAAACTCCTTTATCAAAAACGGTATTAAACAGTTAGACACACACACACAGAGAGAGAGAGAGAGAGAGAGAGAGAGAGAGAGAGAGAGAGAGAGAGAGAGAGAGAGAGAGAGAGAGACAGAGAGAGAGAGAGACAGAGACAGAGACAGAGAGACAGAGAGAGAAAGAGACACAGAGAGAGGCAGAGAGACAGACATAGAGAGAGAGAGACAGAGAGAGAAAGAGACAGAGAGAGAGAGAGAGACAGAGAGAGAGAGAGAGGCAGAGAGACAGACATAGAGAGAGAGACACAGAGAGAGAAAGAGAGAGAGAGAGAGAGAGACAGACAGACAGACAGACGGAGAGAAAGAGAGAGAGAGAGAGAGATGTACACATCATGAAGACAGCCAGACTGGCAGGCACCATGATGTATCACTCCCTCAGCGCCATTGCCGTTATCTCGTGGGCCTAGCCTGTTCTTTGTTCTCAGCGGCGGCATCGAAGGGGTTACTTTGTTACCAGTCATGTTCAGCTCCCTGTCCTGGTCTTCTTAATGTGATGATGATGATGATGATGATGATGATGATTGCTATTATTATCATCATTATCATGATATTATTGTTATTATTGTCATTATTATTGTTATTATTATGTTATTATTATCATTTTTGTTGTTGTTGTTAATATTATTAGTATCGTTAATGTTATTATTATCATTATTACTATTATCATTACTATGATGATGATGATGATGATGATTATCATTGTTACTATAACAAAACATTTGATGCGCCTTGCCAAAGGTTCTAGGCACAGACAATCCACACTCTCATGTACACAACGGGCTGCCCACCTGGGTAGTGCCGACTGAAGAGCTGCCTGCCAGCGTTTCATTCAGCCGTTTCCCGTGTCATCCAGTCAATATCGTTCACTCAGTTACCTCTCTTCCTTCATACTTTCCATTTCTCACGCAGGGTGCATCAGCAGCATGCCATGTGTAATCTGTCCTCCACACCAACGGCATGGTACATGTACCGTGGACGAAACTCCGAACAGAACATTACACTTTTTGGTCCTCTTTCTCTTGTCATCCATGCCACACTCCCTCCTTCCCCGCCGGATACCCGACCTACCCCCTCTCCCTTCTGCTCCCCCCGCTGTGCTCCCTCTCCTCTAGCGTCATGGCAGCCTTTGAAACGAAAAATAAAGACATCTACTCTCTGACAAAAGGCCTATACTTCGAGCAAATTCAAACATGAAAGTGGAAAAGGTTCTGCAAACCTCGGAAATCACATCATACACGTGGGGCGGAACAGCTCGGTTAGTAGAGCGTGGGACTCGTAATCGTATCGTTCCTGGGTTGCGGGTTCGAATCTCAGCCGGGCCGTTTCAGTACAGGGGGATTTTTTTTTCCCCTCGGAGTTAACATTGGTTGTGACTCCATTTCCCAAACAGTCCTTCCAGTGAGACTATAAACCGAGGTTCCGTGTGTGAACGCACGCATAACATCTTGCACACACGTAAAATCCCATCACCAACTTTCGAAAGAGATGGCCAGTTTGGCCGTTGGTGAGGATGACACGTTACACAGAGCATGCACCCTGTGTGAGAAAACAAGAGAGAATGAAAGAGTTGTTAAACTGAATAAACAATACTGACTGACGACACAGGAAACGACTGAATGAAGCGCCAGCAGGCAGATCTTCAGTCGGCTCTACCCAGGTAGGCAGCCCGTTGTGTAAACGGAATGCCGATTGTGAAGAGCTTAGAGCTTGGTCTCTGGCCCGGGGATAGGCGCTATGTAAGTATTCTTTATAATAATAAAGTATCATTTTCTTGATGGAAAGCGCCTTCCATGAACAAGAATAAATGAGGTAGGATTGCCACAACGTTGAGTTGACAAAGAACATCAGATAGTGTGAATTCCAGCAGACAGGGCAATGGCCAGCCATATGGATAACAGAGAGCAAAAGGCCAGCCATATGGATAGACACAGAGCAAAAGGCCAGCCATATGGATAGACAGAGAGCAAAACGCAACCATATGGATAGACAGAGAGCAAAAGGCCAGCCATAGGGATAGACAGAGAACAAAAGGCCAGCCATATGGATAGACAGAGAGCAAAAGGCCAGCCATAGGGATAGACAGAGAGCAAAGGCCAGCCATAGGGATAGACAGAGAGCAAAAGGCCAGCCATAGGGATAGACAGAGAACAAAAGGCCAGCCATATGGATAGACAGAGAGCAAAAGGCCAGCCATAGGGATAGACAGAGAGCAAAGGCCAGCCATAGGGATAGACAGAGAGCAAAAGGCAGCCATAGGGATAGACAGAGAACAAAGGCCAGCCATATGGATAGACAGAGCAAAAGGCCAACCATATGGATAGACAGAGAGCAAAGGCCAACCATATGGATAGACAGAGAGCAAAGGCCACCATATGGATAGACAGAGAGCAAAGGCCAACTATGTGGATAGACAGAGAGCAAAGGCCAACCATATGGATAGACAGAGAGCAAAGGCCAACCATATGGATAGACAGAGAGCAAAGGCCAGCCATAAGGATAGACAGACAGACAGAGGGACAGAGACACACAGACACTTAACACTTGGTACAGAGTAAAAGTGTAGCAACTGTTCGTGTTCATCACGAAAAGGATGAACTTAACAGTCGTGTGATTTACCGAGAGCGACGAAAAGGAGAGAAAATGTTTGGGGATGGAGTCAAATCCTTTGGATAATCTTACATCCCGCGCGTGTCATTAATGAAAAGCTAATGATGATTTGTGTTGTGGTCCACCACCAGGTGGCAGTGGCT
>JADBJO010006361.1:7500-17500 GCA_016801955.1 Conus betulinus | reverse complement strand
CACAATAAGTCTTGTAGAGGGCACTCCAAGGACAGATAGGGCACTGTACTTCCTCCCCTCCTTCTTCTATCTCGTTCCTGCCATCCTGAGCAAGCCCCTACCCTCCCCCCCCCCCCCCTCTCTCTCTCTCTCTCCTTCCACTTTCTTCTCTCATTGCTCTTATTCCTCTTCCCCCCCCCCCCCCCCCCCCCCCGCCCACCCCTTCTTCCAACCTTCTTTTTCTGGCTCAGACAAACTGAAAAGCCTGATTCCAGACAAATGTTTGTTCACCAAACAAATTTGAGAGTGAAACAAGGTTGGGGCAGGGAGGTGGGGGGGAGGAGTGTGTAAAGTATATCATGTGCATGGTTTACATACCATGACATAACATTTGCGTTGCAGGCAGAAGAATGACTTACTTAGACTTAGATGCTCCCGCGTCTCTTGCGAAGCATGAGGTACGTCAAGGCGCTCCACTGTGCACGGTCCTCAGCCAGTTGGCTAGAGACTCTCCATCCTCTGTCAGCGAGTCTGGGGTCTCTCTCCCACTGTCTGTCGCCAGCGCATCCTGGGTCGTCCTCTTTTTTCTCTGGCCTGCTGGGGTCCATTTACTGGCCTGGTTTGCAGGTCTTGAAAAGGGTCATCTTAAGACAGTGGAGGCGCCGTCTGCAGACGGTGGTTGCCACGGGGAGCTGTTTGGACCTCTCCGCGACGTCTTCGTTTGGTGTAAAGTCTGACCATTTGATGCCCAGATCTTACGTAGGCACTTCGTATCAAAAAGCGTCGAGTTTCCTCTCCTGGGTGGTCTTCAGTTGCCAGGTTTTCACATCCATATAACAGCGTTGAAATCACACTGGAGTTATACCATTTCAGTTCGATTCCAAGGGAGAATGTCTTTGCCGTTCCATAGTTTGTTCAGCTGATTGAATGCTGATGTTGGCAGAAGAACAGCCAACATTAAATGGCAGTGCTATTGGAGCTCTGTGGATGATGGATGGATGGATGGATAGAGCGTCAAACAAGACGGCTGCCGACAGAGAGAAGGTCAAGGCCACGTGTACTGACTAACAGGCACGGGAAAGAAAAGGTACTGGCACTTTGGTGTTTTACGTTCTTCATCAACTGCAGGTTGTCAGGCACAGCAAGTAATACACTGGCAGTGATTCCTGTTTACCGGGCAGATTGAAAAGAAAGGAAACTATAATTATGGGAGATCAATGTCTTCATATAGTCTCATTGTCTCAGACCACCTTATGAACAGAACATTGATATATGAAAAATGCAAATAATAATGATGATGATAATAATAATAATAATAATAATAATGTGCACTAGTGACACACACACACACACACACACACACACACACACACACACACACACACGCACTCGCACTCGCACGCGCGTGTATACACACACACACACACGCACGCACGCACGCACGCACAAACACACACACACACACACACGCGCGCGTGCACGCGCACACACACACACACACACACACACACACACACACACACACACACACACACACACACACACACACACACACACATAACCGAACACGCAGAATAGTGATAGAGAAAACCGTCCACTCAAAACGTATACTATTACTATGTAGGCTACTTTCTAGTGTATTCCGAGCAAAAGTGTATGCCTTCCACATGTAAATCAGTGCACCATGGCTTTGTACCTTTATCATATTTACTGGGCCTCTGCAGTATATGTGGCAAATGTTTTAAACATAGTATTATTTTCACAGTATAAAACAGACGTCTCGTTAGCAAGTACGCACACACACACACACACACACACACACACTCATCCGTCCCCCCCCCCCCCTCCCCCCCCAAAAAAAAAAAAACAAAAAAAAGAAAAAGAAAAAAGAAAGAAAGAAAGAAAGATGTGGAGGAAGAAAACGTAGTAGTCTCTTAAGGTGTGACCGAGCAAGTGAGAGAGAGACAGAGGGAGAGAGAGGGCGGGGAGTAGAGGGGGGAGGTGGGGAAAAAGACAGAGAGAGAGAGAGAGAGAGAGAGAGAGAGAGAGAGAGAGAGAGGAGGTGGAGAAAAAAAGACAGAGGGAGACAGAGAAGGGAGGAGGGGGGTGAGGACTGGAGAAAAGACGGACAAAGAGAGAGATGGGGGAGAGAAAAAGACAGGCAGAGAGAGAGAGAGAGAGAGAGAGAGACAGACAGACAGACAGACAGACAGACAGATAGACAGTAGAAAGACAGAACGTTAGACAGACAGAAATAGAGACACAGACAGGGACAGACAGAGAGATGAGAGACTACAGACATTGCCATCGTGTGTGTGTGTGAAGGACATCGTACATGACTCGCAGAGAGAGAAAGCGAGAGAAACAGGAGGTCTCCAACTCCCAAGAACTAATGCGCACTCTTTTCTTTTTTTTTTTTTTTTTTTTACAGCAGCACTAAAAAACTCAGTCTTTGACAGTGACTGCAGACAGACAGACAGACAGACATCTTGCCAGACCAGTTCCAGCCAGCGAGCCAGCCTGACTCCCTGCTGCGAAACAGGCTGCAGGCAGCACAGAAGTAGAAGGACAAATTCTTTCTTCTCCTTCCTTCCTTCCTCCCCATCTCACCAGACTTTTTGCCGCGAGAGGGAGGACGTGGGGGGTAGAAACAGAGTAAAAAGAGGTGGGTGGGTTGATTGGGACCTGAGCGTGTTGACCAGATGCTAGATGACGGTGGGTTGCGTGAGATGATGGGTCAAAGAAACAAGTGTGGGGAAGGGGGGAGGGGGGGGAGGGAAGGGAGGGGAGGAGGAGGAGGGGGGGGGGGGGAGTCTGTGAATGAATATGCGTGTGACATTTCCTCAGTTTGTCTGTCAGACAGTTTGTTCGTTAGATAACTTGCTTACGTACTGACGAGAGATGGGCGAGTGAGTGAGCGCGTTTCAAGATTTTACTCTCCAGCAGAAAAATGAGCGCTTCCAATTAAGTCTAAAGCAGCATGCCTCTCTCTCTCTCTCTCTCTCCTCTCTCTCTCTCTCTCTCTCTCTCTCTCTCTCTCTCTCTCTCTCTCTCTCTCTCTCTCTCTCTCTCTCTCTCTCTCTCTCTCTCTGTCTCTGTTTAGTAAGACAACACGTCTATGTCCACCCGATATGATAAAGAGTGTGTCAATATCTAAGTCACAGGCAGCACGGCACGGCACGGCATGGTATGGCTCGCCTGCCGCTTGGCGTATACACGGCAATAACTGTAATAAAGCAGCTGTAGACCTCAGCCCATCGTCCGTAAAAGGGAAACTGGAATCTTCCATTCACGATCCTTATATTGTTCTGCCTCGCCTTTAATAATACATGGCCTGATTTCAAGTGTTTCTTCAGGGGGCCGGAATAACTCAGCGGTGGAGTGCCGAACTCGTAATCTTGGGGTTGCTGGGTCGAATCTCCGCCGGGCCGTTTCGATACAGGGGGATTTTTCCCTCGGAGTTAACATTGGTTCTGACTCCATTTCCCATACAGTCCTTCGAATGAGACTGTAAACCGAGCAGCCACAGCCCGGTCGGCCCCGCCGCAGCCCCGGCACCGGCAATCCACAGGGAGCAGTCAATGTCAGTCGTCAAGAGGCAACCCACCGGAGGAGACACTGCACTGCTGCCGAGTCACTTCGGTGGTGTTCAGTGGCGCCTGTTCTGATCTAACATACGCAGACACCACCTACTAAGCCCCCTACTGACGACAATAATTGCTTAGTCGCGGAGCCGGCGTGAGTGAGCTCTCCCTCCGGAGGGCGCCACCACGTCCGTCCAACGACAGCCCCCATGGACTTGCCGATACCGGTGACCCCGACGGAACCAAACCAAGGCCACAGACGTGGAGAGGACATCGAAATTGAGGTCACCATGAGAGCAGGGCATGAAGGGCCACAGAATTTGAGACTTTTTTTTTTATGCTGATCGATGAGATTGAGGATGATTAAGATGATGCTACGGATTTCCATTTCGGTCTGAGACTACATGACAGGGCTGTACTCTACGCTTCCTTTCATAATATATCCCGGCGTCAACCAGCCCGAGAGATACAGGCACCTGCAGTGTTGGGTCAGGAAATTTGAGCAACACTCTCAGAACGCATCCATTAAGTGGATGACACTCGACTGTGTGGTCCCAGTCTTCCATCTGAGTCCGCAGCAAACTCAACTCTGGGTAGAAGCCGGTCGAGGCAGAAACAAACCCACATGACTCTGATGGGATTCGAACCCACGACCTCCAGAGAGAAGAGAGACACACACACAGACAGACACACACACAGAGACACACACACACACACACACACACACACACACACACACACACACACACACACACACACACACATGCGCATAAATCAAGGTAACAAGACCAAATGTACCGAGTCGCAGACAGACCAGAGAAAGGGGAGGGACCCATGTCTACGAGACAAGACACTGACATACTCAGGATCCCAGCCTCCCCTGGGGAAATCCGCACACTCTTCACGGAACCATCAAATCCAGTCTTTGACAGCAATTCCGAGACGCTTCCTGGCCAACAAATTCCAGCCAGCAAACAGACTCCCAGCACTGCAAACAGTCTGGCGCCACGGAGGAAGAAAGGAAAGGTTCTTCTCCTTTAGCTTTTTTTTTTTCTCTCTAGGCTTTCCCCCACGAGAGAGAGAGAGAGAGAGAGAGAGAGAGAGAGAGAGAGAGAGAGAGAGAGAGAGAGAGAGGTGGACGTGGGGTGGAGTGGATGTGTGCGAATGCGTGAGTGCGTGGGTTGGAAGACGGTAATTTGCGTGAGAGTGTTGGTGAAAGAGTGAGTACGTGCATGAGGATGAGTGAGTGAGTGATCGAGTGAGTGAGTGAGTGAGTGAGTAAGCGAATGAGCGAGCGAGCGAGCGAGTGAGTGAGTGTGCGAGCGAGCGAGTGAGTGAGTGTGCGAGTGAGTGAGTGAGTGTGCGAGTGAGCGAGTGAGTGAGTGCGAGTGAGTGAGTGAGTGAGTAAGTGTGCGAGTGAGTGAGCGAGTGAGTGGGTGAGTGAGCAAGTGAGTGAGTGAGTGTGTGAGCGAGTGAGTGTGTGGGGTGAGCGAGTGAGTGAGCGAGTGAGTCAGTGACGGTGATGGGCGGTGGGTGAGTGAGTGAGTGAGTGAGTGAGTGAGTGAGAGAGTAAGTGAGTGAGTGAGTCTCCGTTCCTAGCTTTCACAATAAACGTCAGTAGGTTTTCTAGCTAGTTAATTTGTTGGCGACTTTCGCTGCTTAGTCAGAGAGTCAAGCAGTTAACTTGGTAAGCCAGTGAAGTTGTTACCCAGTAAATCAGTAAGTTTCAAGTTTTCACTTTAAACAGAGGAAATCAGTAGCTCAAATAAATAGCGTCGTCATTTTTGTACTGTTCACAACTCTGTGTGTGTGCGTGTGTGTGTGTGTGTGTTGTGTGTGTGTGTGTGTGTGTGTGTGTGTGTGTGTGTGTGTGTGTGTAAGTGTGTGTATGTGTGTGTGTGTGTGTAAGTGTGTGTATGCGTGTATGTGCGTGCGTGTGCGTGCGTGCGAGTGTGTCTATGTGTGTGCATGTGTGTGTGTATGTGTGTGTGTGCGTGCGTGCATGCTTGTGTGTGTATGTCAATGCGTGTGTGTGTGTGTGTGTGTGTGTGTGTGTGTGTGTGTGTGTGTGTGTGTGTGTGTGTGTGTGTGTGCGTGCGTGCATGCGTGTGTGTACGTGCAAGCGTGCGTGTGTGTGTGTGTGTGTGTGTGTGTGTGTATGTGTGTGTGTGTGTGTGTGTGTATGCGCGCGCGCGCGAGCGCGCGAGTGAGGTGTGCGTGTGTCTGTGTGTATGTGTTTGTTGACGGGAGAGAAGGTAGGGACAGGTAAGGAGGGAAGGTAGGAGAGCGCTGCAGGAGCATGTTAGAGGAGGAGGGAGGAGGGGGTAAAGGGGGGTAAGGGGAGGGGGGGGGGGAGGGGGGTATCATGCCATCAGCTCCTGTCTCGCCACAGAGCAGCATCCTATGGAGCCCACTGACCAACGGAAAGTGCCGTCCAAAAGTCCACGTTGTCATATAGCATCGTCATACCCGAAGAAGGGGAGGCTGGGTGGGGGTCCCGGGGGGGGGAGGGGGGGAGGGGGGGAGCTGACTTCCAGGGGCTCATTACACACTCCCACCACCCCGCCTCCTCCCCCTACCCATTCCTTCCAACAGTCCCTCACTCCACTCCGAATACCGACAGATGTGCACAGATGGACAGACAGACCAACCGACAGACAGAGACAGAGACAGACAGACAGAGAGACAGTGTACCTCCGTATGGCTGCAGATAAATACCAAGAAATACGCTGAAACGGAGAGAGAGAGAGAGAGAGAGAGAGAGAGAGAGAGAGGAGATGGGACGGAGGGAGTGGGATTGGGAGGAGGAGAGAGAGAGAGAGAGAGAGAGAGAGAGAGAGAGAGAGAGAGTGGCCAGAACCAAAATGTACCATTCCCCAGCGCCGTTGCCATTAGCTGGTAGGGCTGGTATACCTCGTCAGCAGCTGCGTCACAGAGTCAAAAGACACACACACAGTTACCTGGTACGTTACGCTCACCTTACTCTTCCACATCCTCCGCAGGTGATGTCTGTACTGTAGACAAAGACAGCCTTGCACTTCAAACCCTCCTTTCGTCTCTCGTTCCTGCCGCCCCCCCCCCCCCCCCCCACTCTCCGCTCCCCCCCCCCCCCCCCCACCCCCCCCAAGCCCACCCACCCCCACTCGTCCCATCCCCAGCCTTCCCGAGTTTTTCCCTCCACTTCTTCTTTTCTCCATCTTCTCCTTTCCTTCTTCTCTTTTTCTTCTCCTTCCTTCTTCTCTTCTCCTTCTCCTCATCCTTCTTCTATTCCCTTCCACGTCAATTCTAACCCGGAAAAAACCCCCAAAAAAAAAATGCTTGTAGACGAATGTCTGTTCTGACAAGCAAGTCTGAGAGTGACACCAGCAAAACAAGAAGGTGAGTGGAAAAGTGTGTCATGTGTATCACGAGTGGTGGGGGTGACACCTTGACCTAAAGCGTCTTGCAGACAGGAGAATGAGGTCAAACCACAGGAAATGTTGTAGTATTAGGTGGCTGGACAAAGTCTCAGACAGTGTGGCTTGCAGAGAGAAGAACAAAAGTCATTTCCACAGGACTGCTGTAGTATTAGGTGGGCGGGACAAAGCCTGTAACGGTTTGGCTAGCAGACAGAAGAACGAAGTCATTTCCACAGGACTGCTGTAGTATTAGGTGGGTGGACAAAGCCTGTAACGGTTTTGGCTTGCAGACAGAAGAACGAAGTCATTTCCACAGGACTGCTGTAGTATTAGGTGGGCGGACAAAGCCTGTAACGGTGTGGCTTGAAGGACAGAAGAACGAAGTCATTTCCACAGGACTGCTGTAGTATTAGGTGGGTGGACAAAGCCTACAACGGTGTGGCTTGCACACAGGCAGAGAGAACGGTCAACCCTGGGCCGGACAGAGAAGACGGAAGGAAAGAAAAGATAACCCATCCTTCACACTTCATATTCGCAAACTTTAGAAAGAGAGAGGGAGGTTAGTTACGCGCCAAGGACACAGACAAACAAAGTGCAGGACACAAAAACAATGCATTTCGACCTCTTGGTCTTCTTCTTCAGGCAAAACACAAATAACATTAGGGACAGTGAAACGAACGAAGAACGAGAAACCACTCATATTCTCATCTCGGCGCCAAAAAAAAAAGAAAAAAAAAAATTGAAATTGGGTTCTACTATCGGTTTTTTACTATCATACAAAGTCTTTTTAGAAAACGAAGGGGGAGGTGTGGGTCGGGGAGGGGCGGGGGGGGTGGGGGTACCATCTTTTTGGTCCTCTTCGATGTACTGTTATTATGTTCGTACAAGGTCTTTTAACAACACGGCAGAAAAGGGTGGGATAAGGGAGGGGGGTGTAAGGAGGGGGGGGGGGGGGGGGGAGAATAACAACTCTTGATGTTGGTCACAAAAAAAAAGGATTCATACTAATAAGCAAGGATTTTTTTTTTAAGCCTCCGGATAATCCCACATCGGATATACCACTTTATCAATGAAAAGCAGACAAAACATTACACACACACACACACACACAAACACACACACACACACACACACACACACACACACACACACACACACACACACACACACACACTAAATTGATACTGATACTAATGCTTACGGTTTTAATCATTAAAAAAAAAAATAACAACAACAACAATATATATAATAATAATTATAGTAATAATATAACAACAACAATAATAATAATAATAATAACACAAAACAACAACGACCAATAAACGGACCGAACTGTCACTCAGACATATACTATTACGATGCTTTGTAATTTCTCTAAAGAACATAACCGATGTTAGCATTCTCCATAAGAATCTGTGATGAATTCAGCTATTGGTATAACTATAAATCGATCTTTGGATGGTCTAACAATCTGTGATAAATGTAGCTATTGGTATATAACTATAATTGATCTTTGGATGATCTATTAATTCTGTGATAATGTAGCTACAGGTATGACTATAAATTGATCTTAAGATGGTCTAACAATCTGTGATAAATGTAGCTATTGGTATGTAACTATAAATTGATCTTTGAATGGTCTGACAAACTGTGATAAAATGTAGCTATTGGTATATAACTATAAATTGATCTTTGGATGGTCTAACAAACTGTGATAAATGTAGCTACAGGTATAACTATAAATCGATCTTTGGATTGTCTAACAATCTGTGATAAATGTAGCTGTGTTGTATATAACTATAAATTGATCTTTGGATGGTCTAACAATCTGTGATAAATGTAGCTGTTGGTATATAACTATAAATTGATCTTTGGATGGTCTAACAATCTGTGATAAATGTAGCTACAGGTGTAACTATAAATTGATCTTTGGATGGTCTAAAAATCTGTGATAAATGTAGCTATTGGTATAACTATAAATTGATCTCTGGATGGTCCAACACAAATCGCATTATGTCCCTTTGTGAAATCAGAATGAAACGTGCAGAATGGAAACGAAGGGGGGGGGGGGGGGGGGGGGGGGGTTTTTAAAGAAGAAGGGAAGGAAGGGGGGGGGGGGTTGTCAAAGAGAAGGAACGAGATGGGGAAGGAGGAGGGAGCGAAAGAGAGATATTGACTCTGACACTGATATGAGAGGGAGATTTAATGTGTATGTGTAAGAAAGAAGGGGTATTACTCTCTCACTCACTCACTCACTCACACACACACACACACACACACGCGCGCGCGCGCGCGCGCGCGCGCGCGCGCACACATACACACACATGCACACATACATACACACACACGCACACACACATACACACACACGCGCGCGCGCGTGCGCGCACACATACACACACGCACACACACATACACATTGCCAGAGAGAGAGAGAGAGAGAGAGACAGACAGACAGACAGACAGACAGACAGACAGACAGACAGAACACAGAGGAAGGGAGACAGACAGACAGACAGAGAGTGAGAAACAGAGTGAGAGAGAGAGAGGGGGGGGGAGAGGGGGAGGTAGAGAGGAGGAGAGAAAGAAAGACGGCAGATAGACAGATCGACAGAGCAAGAGACTGAGAGACAGAGGCAGACAGACAAAGAGAGAGAGAGAGAGAGAGAGAGAGAGAGAGAGAGAGAGAGAGAGAAGCAGACAGACAGACAGACAGACAGACAGGAACACCCCCCCACACCCACACCCAACACACAGGCACGCACGCACACACACACACACACACACACACACAACACACCACACACACACATGCACACACACACAAACACACCACACACACACACACACACACACACACACACACAGAGAGAGAGAGAGAGAGAGAGAGAGAGAGAGAGAGAGAGAGAGAGAGAGAGAGAGAGAGAGGAGAGAGAGAGAGAGAGCATACCCTCCGTTTCAATTAGAAGAAGAGAAAAGGAAGAAAAGAAATAAACACCCAGCTTATTAATAACCCTCGGCTGCACCCGCCAACTCCAT
>JADBJO010006361.1:0-2500 GCA_016801955.1 Conus betulinus | reverse complement strand
GTGTGTGTGTGTGTTGTGTGTGTAGGTGTGTGTGTAGGTGTGTGTGTGTGTGTGTGTGTGTGGGTGTGTGTGTGGATGTGTACGTGTGTGTGTGTGTGTGTGTGTGTGTGGTGTGTGTGTGTGTGTGTGGTGGTGTGTGTGTGTTTTCGTGTTTTTGGCATTGGTGCGGGTGAGTTTGTGTTTTTATGTAGTGTTTTTATAATCTCTGTAATGTTTTATGTCTTATGGATTTTAATGTTTATTTCTTGTGTGTATGCGCGCGTGCGCGAGCGCGTTTTGTGTGTGGTGTGTGTGTGTGTTGTGTGTGTGTGTGTGTGTGTGTGTGTGCGGGTGTATGTGTGTGTGTGTGGTGGGGGGGGGTAAAGCGGTTTGTGTGATTGTGTGATTGTATATACCAATACAATGTACAACACGTCTTTTTATGTAACCGATTTTCTCAGTGTCTCATTGTACTGTCTATTATTTGCCAAATAGATGTGGAGCAGAAAAGAACAATTTTTCGATTGGACACTAAAGTTGACTCAGTTGAATTGCCTGATTGAATTGCCATTGAATCCTCTTTTGACGTTTAAAACACTCCAAGTTTTTTTTTTGACGGGTTTTGTCCCTTTCTCCGAGCACATTCTCCATCCCAACCCATCCGCTGGTCTTCACTTATCTGTGGCACGGTGGCAGTTTCATGATGGCATCTCTGTGCCACAGCTTTCCAACACGGCCCCAATCTACTGGCGACAACGAGTTCTATTGTTCCCTTCTTTTCACGTCCGGCTGGGGCGTGTGTTTACTTTTATCCCTGAAATCTCTTTCGAAGAAAGATCCCTTTCTACTGCTAGAGGGAGATGGCAAGTTCTCAATTTTCAGGCGGCGAGAGAGAGTGGGGGGGGGGGGGGTGGGCGGGGGATAGGGAGAGAGGGGGGGGACGGGCCGGAGCGTAGAGAGAGACGTGCGGAAGGGATGGAGGCGAGGAAAGAGAGAGGATACGCGGAACGAGAAAGAGAGAGAAGAGTCCGAGCGTTGATTGCCTTTTCTTTTGCCATGAGGCCACAGTCTCAAAAACAAACAGGAGGACTGGCTGGAGACGGGTGGGACCACCAGGGGATAGGAGCAAGTGGGGGTATTGTGTGGTTAACAGGGACAACTGGCAACTAGAAGAGACCGTTAGGACTACATGCCCGTATTTCACCGAGGTCGAACAGAGCGAGCGACCCACAGAGAGAGAGAGAGGGAGAGAGGAGGAGCGAGACGGGAGATGGAGCGGGTAGAGAGAGAGCAGAAGAGGCAGAACGACAGACAGACGCGACAGACAGTAAGAGAAGATAGAGACCAGAGACAGAACTGACAGGACAGGACGGTCAGAAAACAAAGGAATTAATGGACGATTTGTGTAATTAAGGACAATTAATAATCACACAGTACAATTGTTTACTTCTCTCTTGTGCTACAAGATTCACCAACACACAACCACCACCCACCACAACAACAAACAGCAAACAAAACATGTCTTGGCCTCCAAGACTCCACACATCAACACCACCAACAAAAACAAACCACAACTCTTCTTGGCCTACAAGATCCACACAAACAACAAACAACACACAAAAAAGTCTTTTTAACATAAGCAACACCAAACACGGGCTTTTTAACATAAGCAACACCAACACCAACAACCATCAAAACACACCGCACGCACGCACGCACGCACGCACGCCACGCACGCACGCACGCACGCACTCAACGCACGCCGCACGCACACAACATTCACCACTCACATACACTCTCTCTCTCTCTCTCTCTCTCCACACACACACACACACACACAACACATCACACACACACACACACACACACACCACACACACACACAAACAATATAATCATTATGGTCCAACGACTGATCCCCCCAGGAAATGCAGGGATGTGCACCATTCAACACGGTACCGCTGTACAGCCAATAAGGCCACTTTCTTACGCAGAAAATTCATAAGTCTGTGCATAGAATAATACACATATTCCATACAATATGGTTCAAGCACGGCATTGTATCTAATCATATCATAGGGAAAATCGGCGCTCGACAATTACACAGATTAGCCAAACACGTTCAAAAATGCAATGTTTTGAGAAAAGCAGTCTACGAGAGAGATAGAGATAGAGAGAGAGAGAGAGAGCGGAGAGCGAGAGGATCCATACAGGACAGCCAGACAGACAGACAGAGATAGAGAGAGAGAGAGCGTTATGTGATCACCATACTAGTATTTCATAATTTATCATGCAGCTAACTTGATTCGACTCGCTGATGCTTATCCCCGTGGTACACCGTCATACGTTTTTAGACCCATGATAGCCTTTCAGCCAGAAAAAAAAATCCAACCAGACAAACTTGAAGGCACATCAAAGGGAACTCCAGACGGTTTATATTCCATCAACAAAGCCAGAGCACCCTTAAACCAGAGTCTTAACGATCAGTTCTCGGAAGAGGAGGGATATCTAATCTGGCAAA
>JADBJO010006360.1:129555-135880 GCA_016801955.1 Conus betulinus | reverse complement strand
ATAGGGGAGGAAGGATATCTGTCACGTGGATTCCCAAATATGTTATGTGTGTGTTGTTTGTGTTGTGTGTGTTTGTGTGTGTCTGTTGTGTGTGTGTGTGTGTTTGTGTGTTTTGTGTAAACATAGGCATGTTGTGGGGGGTGGGTGTGGGGGTTGGGGGGGGGGGGGTGGGCATGTGGGGGTATGGTAATTTAGTCAACATTTTGGAACCACCAACTTACCAAAACATCGGTGGGAAAGTGTGTCATGAGAGCAAGAGTTACCCTACTTTGTTCTTTATATATCGTTTACTTTTCCCTGCCCCATTTAAAGATTTCCTGTTGAACACAGAATTTAGCAGGAAGAGAGTGGGAGGGGTGGGGTGGTGGGGGTAATATTTGGAACCTATTGGAAACAGACTACAGTAGAAGGGGTAGGGCAAATATTTGGAATTATATGGACACAAAATACTGTGGAGGAGGGAGAAAGAGTAAATACTTGGAAGGCAGACAAAACTGTGTAATGACTGGGAAAAGAGTAAATATTAAAAACAAAATAGGGAGCAATCAGTTTAAAATAACTTTGATTTTCATATTTAGCACATAATTTACAAATATATAACATATTACCAACCGCCGTGGCGAAGCAGTTAGTGTTGCGAACTCCTGGCTGGGAGGTTGTGGGTTTGATTCCCATGAGTCATGTGGGTTTTTCTTCCCTGACTGGCTCCTACCCAGAGTTGAGTTTGCTGCGGACTCAGTGGGAAGAACTGGGACCACACAGTCCACTTTCACCCACTTCATGGATGCATCTCTGAGAGTGTTGTTCAAATTTCATGACCAACACTACAGGTGTCTGTATCTCTTGGGCCCTGGTTGACGCCAGGATATATTATGAAAGGAAGCGTAGAGTACTACCCTGTCATGCAGTCTCAGACCGGAATGGAAATCCGTAGCATCATCTTCATCATCCTCATTCTCACTGATCAGCTTACATGGTGACCTCATTTTTGACGTCCTCTCCATGTCTGTGGCCGTGGTTTTATTCCGTCAGGGTCACTGGTATCAGAGAGTCCCAGGGGGGGCTGTCGTTGGACAAACTGGTGTGGTGCCCTACGGAGGGAGAGCTCACTCATGCCGGCTTCGCGACTAAGCAATTATTGTCATCAGTAGGGGGCTTAGTAGGTGAATTCTGCGTATGTTGATCAGAATAATATTAAAGGATCGAACATCAAAGGTAAATGCCCCACTGGGCTGTGTAACAACATTTACAAATTGAGGAAAGAAAAGAGTAGTCATTCAAAATCTTGGACACAGATGACGGACTGGATCTGTCAGATAAACTACAAACTCCCGACTTACGATATAATTCCCTTGCTCTTGGACAATTGATTAATAGATGTCCTACTCCAAGTGTTTCTCCACACATACATCTAATGTTTTTTACAGAACTTTGTACGAAGGGAATTTAACCGTATTCTGTGTCAGTAAACTTCTCATCTCCCTAGAGAGAAGCAAGGCGATTGTTTGACAAGGCTTTCGTGTTGATTTTTGCCACCAAATTTTAACACACCTCTGATAATACTGAGTATCTGAGCTCATTATCAAGTCTCTGAAGCTTTCATCCGATGTTTTGTTTAGAAGAATGTTGCATCCTGTTAAATCCAAAGAAATATTAAGGGAAACTGAACCCTCAACATTTCGAGCTGCCTTTCTTGCAGCCTGATCGACTCTCTCATTTGCTGAAATGCCACAATGAGAGGGGACCCAGCAAAAACTAACTGATGTGCTTTATATCGGATAAGAGATGTATAACATGATTTATTTCTGTTTTTATCTCCAAACGGATTTCTGAATTTGAAGACCGGATTGCTTCAAGAGCAGATCTAGAATCAGCACATACTAGTACGTGATGGACATTTAGATGGAAATAAAGAATATGATTTAAGGAAATTAAGATGGCGGCTAGCTTCGGCACTGAAAATCGAAAAATTTCTGCCAAGATGGTACATTTTCTCCACGTTTAAGTCAGGTATTACAAAAGCTGCCCCTGTCCTACTGTCTTCTAGCACTGAGCCGTCTGTGAAAATTTTTAGGTGGTTCTTGTACTGATTTTCCAGGTGTAAGCATACGGAAATTTTTAGTATGTTGGGTGAATCTTTTTTTGACAAATCTGAGTGAATCGTATCAAAGGAGGCCTTTGTTTGTTCCACCTTGGTACTGGTGAAAGGATGGTTTAACAGCGATTTCATTTCTATTTATGCTGGAATCTCTGATAAGGTGAGAAGTATACGAGTAGATCGATTTTGTAGATTGTATTCCTCTGGCTCGTTTTCCAAAATCTTTTCAGAATTTAAACAAACTTCTTTTGCACAGAAATTTTTCTGTGTGTAAAACTTCAGAACGAACTTCGACGCAGCTACTTTTCGAACCTCGATGAGAGGTAGCACACCAATCTCTTTGTATGTTCCTAAGTTGGATGTATGTATGGGAACCACCAAGCAGTTTGTAAGCCTTGCAATCAATGCTCTGCAATTTATTCAACAGATGTTGTGGGTGCGCTGAAAAATACTTCCTGAGCATAGGTTAACCTAGATCGCACAAGAGCGGTTGATAAAGGTATTAAAGTCGAAGCATCCTGGCCCCATGGTTGCTTGTTTATAATCTTAAGAAAGTTTAAACTTTTTTCCGTGCTTTATTTAATATGTGGTCAATATGCTGGTTCCATGACAGTTTTGAAGTTAAGATTACACCTAGGAATTTGACAGATTTAACATATTTTATTTCAATCCCATCTAAAGTAAAAACCGGGAGCTTTTCTGGGTCATACCCTGAATTGAAAAAAGCATTATATTGTTTTTTCTAATGAAAGTGCAAGCCCGTTTTCTTTGCAAAAATACATTTATTTTATTGAGTTCTCACTGGTATAAAGCTTTTATGTAGTTCTGCGACCTCGAAGAGGTTATGTTCGTTTTCATGGTTACTCTCATCCACAGGCATATATCATCAGCAAATTGGGCTAACTCTGTGCCTTTCGATAAGCCTTTTGGTAAATCTGCCATTAAAATATTGAATAAGATAGGAGATATTACTGAACCTTGTGGCAGTCTCATTTGTAATGTTCTCGGATTAGAGTAAGTAGTATGTTCTATTCTTGTTTGAATTGATCTATTTTCTAAGAATTCTTGAACATAATTATACATGTTAATTCCCAACATTTTTTTAATTTGTAAATAGTCTACTATGCCACACTTGATCATAAGCTTTTTTTTACGTCAAAGAATGTAGCTAGGATGTTTTTTTCGTCTTGCAAATTGTTGTTTCACTTGAGTTGTAAGTTTGACTAGGTGTTCTACTGTGGATCTGCCAGTTTGAAAATCCAGCTTGGTTAATCGGTATGACATCATGTTTATTACAGTAATAAGATAATCTATTTAGTACGATTTGTTCCATTAATTTACAGGTATGGGATGTTAAGGCAACTGAACGGTAACTGTTTATATCAATGCGAGGTTTTCTATGTTTATAAATAGGAACGATAATGGAATGTTTCCATAATTGAGGTATTTTACCTCTGCGTATGTTGATCAGAATAGGCGCTACTGAACACCCACTGAGGTGACTCAGCAGCAGTGCAGTGTCTCCTCTGGTGGGTTGCCTCTTGACAACTTGATATCGACTGCTCCCTGTGAATTGCCAGTGCCAGGGCTGTGGCGGGACTGACCGGGTTGTGGCTGTGGACGGGGTGTCGGAATAAGCGGTGTGGGTGCAATGCCACTGAGATGGCATCAAAGAAGGGACAGCCAAAAAAACAAAAAACAAAAACAACCAAAAAAAAAAAACATATTCACTGAAATACTTTCAAAACTAGTTGTTTTAATATATCAATCTTCAATTGTGGAAGTCAAGCAATTTATGCCAAACATAAATGACCCTAGGTGTGCTCTGTGTAAAGTTTCTTTTTTTAATATACTTTTTTTTCTGAGAAATATTTTCTGACACTTCATCTGAAAATTGTGACTTTTTTATTTGCAGAGTTTTAACTGCTTATCTGAGGTGAAGTATGAAATGCCACTATTCAATGAAATATCGATTACATGGATAGATTGTAAGAAAAATATTTTTCCCCTGAACTCTGCATGTGTGTGTGTGTGTGCGTTTGTTGAAAGTTAAAGATAAATTCCTACTGGACTAAGTGATAAATATGGGCATAACGAACAAAGCAAAGCATAATTATTTAAAATTTTTGGTAAAGTCAGTGGAGTCGATCTATTATGTGAAACATAGAATCAGCCTTGAGCACTGTATTCTTTACTCTTGGACAGTCTAGTAATAGGTGACGTACACTAAGAGTTTCCCCCCACACATACATGTAACATTTTTACTGTATTTGGTTCGAAGTGAATTTAAACGCATCCTATGAATTAAAGTTACTACCTCTCTCGATGTCGTATATTTTCAAATTTGTCTAACTGAGTCTTGGGGTGGATGTCGTCGGGATTTGGTTGTATACAGTTGTGAATATTGGCTATCTGTGTCTTCCAATAATCTCTTGAAACTGTTAAAGGATGCTCTAGTAATTAAAGTATAACATTCTGATAGGTCTAGCGGAATGTTCAGAGTAGTCGTTCCTTCAATATTGCGAGCTGCTCTTCGAGCAGCTTGATCAACTTTCTCGTTTGTTGAAATTCCACAATGAGAGGGCACCCAACAGAAAGTCACATTTATTCTTTTCACTGATAGGAGATGTGTCACGTAATTAATTTCTGTAATAGTCTCACAGCGGATCTTTGGATTTAAAGACTGTAAGCAGAAAGGGCTGACTTTTGAGTCACTGCACAGTAAAAGTGGACAATTTTCTATGGAAGAATTTAAAACATACTTTAGGGACATTAAAATAGCAACTAATTCTGCAGTAAATATTGATAAGTGTTTGCCAAGATAATATAATTCCTCCACTTTTAATTTTGGTATTATAAAAGCTGCTCCTGTTCTTTGGTCATCTAACACTGAGCCATCTGTAAAAATTTGAAGATGGTCCTTATATTGATTTTCCCATATGAGAATGTACATAATTTTTTAAGAGATATGGTGGATCGTTTTTGTTCAGTTTAGTATAGTTTGTGTCATAATTTTGCTTTGGTTTGTTCCCATTTGGGAATTGGTGGAAAGGACGGATTGCCAGCTATTTTACTTTGGTTATATTGGCGTTTTGAGAAGAGAAGATAGATGTGTATGACTGAATAGATTTTGCTGATTTTATGTCTTTTGCTCTTTTAGCAAAATCTGTATCTGAATTTAGAGATACTTCATTTGTACAGAAACTTTTTTGTGAAAGGTTCTTTAAACAAATTTGGTGGAGGACACTTTTCGAAACTCGTTCAAAGGTAAAATTCCAATTTCATAGTAAGTCCCAATATGCACAGGTATGTGTGGGAACTCCAAGAGCAAGTTTATACGCTTTGCAGTCTCTACACTTTGTAACTTATTAAGTAGATGCTGTGGAGCGCTGAAGAAGACTTCCTGAGCATAAATCAATCTAGACCGCACAAGAGCAGAAGACAGGAGTGTTAAATTCTCTTTATCTTGTCCCCATTTTTGTTTGCCTATGATCTTTAGAAAGTTTTAAACTTTTTCTTGCTTTATTCAAAATATATTCAATATGTTGGTTCCATGAAAGTTTTGATGTTAAATATACTCCTAAGAATTTACAGATTTGACGTATTGTAAGACGATCCATTCAGGTTAAAATTGTGGAAGTTTGTCTGTGTCATGTCCAGAGTTAAAAAGCATTAGATTTGTTTTTTCTGCCGACAGTGTCAATCTATTTTCATGTAGGAAACTACTGATATTGTTTAATTCATGTTGATATTTGATCTTTATGTAATTAAAGAATCTTAATGAGGTTTTTTCTTTTCATAGTCACTTCTTTTGGCGACAAAGTAGGGTGACCTAACTCCTGATACTCTCACGATCCTAGTTCATGAGATAAAAAGCCAGCAATAAACGTCATAGTTGGGGGATGGTCTGGCCCATGCTCACAGCCATTTGCTTTGTCAGAACACTATTCAGTCAGTGTTTTATTGACTTTATTCCGATTGTTTTTCCATTCACTATGACGTCACCACCAAGCACTTTACGTACTCGACCTTGCCGTACATTTACCACAGATCAAGCTGGGAATATTGAATAGACAGTTGGTTGTTCCTAATACAGATGAAGAAGACCCAGACAGTCACGAGTAAAGAACGATAGTGAGGGCTTGACCGAATTATTCCAACGTGAAGCGTTGGACCGTTGCCAACTTGTTATGAGAGGCTGATAAGACGCCCACTTACTACTACTAC
>JADBJO010006360.1:109555-112055 GCA_016801955.1 Conus betulinus | reverse complement strand
AATCAATCAACAGGAAGCGAACGAAAGGTAGTTTGTGTGACAATACGTGTGTCAGGTAGTTTGTGGTGACTATACGTGTGCATTTGATGCTGTTGCTGAAGTCATTGTGAGATGGCGCGGCTGTTGGTGGGGTTACACTAAGGTATAATTGGTAAAGAGAGGATAGCCAACCCAACAGTCATAGTGACGGAAGGGGGAGGTATCTTATTATGGATACTAAGTCCACCAGAACGACGACATATTTCACATGGGCAGTTAAAAAAGGCAGATTAAAAAAAAAAATATATGAATTCCATCAATTGTAATCACACATTCTCCTTCTCTCTCTGTCCTCCCCTCCGCTCTCCCCTTCTATCTGTCTGTCTGTCTGTCTGTCTGTCTGTCACACACACACACACACACACACACACACACACACACACACCACACACACACACACACACACACACACACACAACCTTCTTTACGGGAGAAGGAGGGCTGAGAGAGAGAAGAGGATGCCCGTTTCTGTCTGCTGAACAACTGATTTTGAAAAAAAAAAAAAAAAAGGAAATCAAACTATCTTTCTCCTTCTGCACTCCCCCCACCCCCACCCCTCCCCCACCAATTCTTGATGTCGGTTGGTTTCTAGGACTGAAACGTCAAAACCACACTGACATGGAGTTCATTCATAATAATTGGCTAACATAGAACAATTTCGTTGTAATTGTCAAATTAAAAAAAAAATTACAAAAATTGAGGAAAAAAAAAAAACAGAGAAAAAATGAAAAGAAAAACAAACCCATTATATTCTATTATAACTACTGTTAATATCATTATTTTCGTGGTGTCAGCGAGATTCGAACGTGCAAAGTCTGACAGGAATTTAGGAGCCGTTCCACTGCTGGCCCCAGCAAGCAAACAAGATCCTGAAGTACATCCTTTCTGACCTTTAGGCCTGCCAGAGAGTGAGTGAAAGGTCATCTCTCTCTCTCTCTCTCTCTCTCTCTCTCCTCCACACACACACACACACACACACACACACCACACACACACACACACACACATATATATATATATATATATATGTGTGTGTGTGTGTGTGTGTGTTGTGTGTGTGTGTGTGTGCGCGCGCGCGCGCGCGCGCTCGCGCGCTTTCAGGAGTTTCCGTTCCTTCATGGCAAACACACACCACACATGTTGGGTTAATACGGGTCAAGCGTCTCTTCCACGAGACTGTCTTTCCAACAAAATTATTTTGTTATCTATTTATGTAGTAGCAACTCTTGCTCACGTTGGAGTTACCACGATGGCTTATGACGTGTAGTTTAGTGTACATGGATTAGTTCACACGCATTAATCTGGAGCCAATCGTTTGACATGGATCTGTCCGGACACATTGGTCTAATGTGATGGATATATTCCATACTCATTAATATACGGAATTGTAAGGAGCCACGATGAATTAATTGCGCGCTAAATCGCGCAAGGGGCGCACGCAGCACGCAACTCCCCTTCCCTCCCCTCAACCCCCCCCCCTCTCTTTCTCACACACACAACACACACACACACACCGCGCATGCATGTACACACACACACACACACACACACACACACACACACACACACACCACACACACACACAGAGGAAAGCGCGCGCGCATGCATACGCATTTTTTCACGTACTACCGCCCACATGAGCCGACATTTCGCAACCGTCCAAACGGTTCAGATCAGCCGAGGGGAAAACAAAGAACACTGACCACTGACCAACGTACATTTCACACCCGGAGCAGCAGCATCGATCACGGGCTGTGACCGCTCTAGTGGTGGAGGACCGCGACCACGTCCGCCTCCCCCAGGTCCACCATGTCACAGGTGTCGGTCTCCTCATCGTGAGGGGTCTCTCAGCACACGCAGCAGGCGGTGGCGGGCCGCCACGTTCCTCTCCACCTGCTGCTTCTTGGCCGAGTTCTGGGTCAGGGTCTGCATGAGGTACACCCAGTCCCGCTCCTTCACCACGTCCACCTTGACGCCGTACTTTCCCAGCAGCCTCAGACCTTTCGCAGTTCTCCTCCGCGTCCTCCTCACCAGGGTCTGTCTTGTACAGCTCCACGAACTTGAGGCTGACCTTCACCTTCTTGCCCATCTCTTTCAGGTTGTTGAAGACGGTGACCAGCCCGTCCACGGTGAGCCTGAGCGGGGAGTAGTTCATGTACAGGCTGACCTCCACGTTGGTGGCCTTCTGGATCAGCAGGTCCTCGTGGAACCAGTCGATCATGAGGTCCCTCCGCGCGTTCTTCACTGCGGCCCGCCGTGCAGTAAGAAGACGCGGGTGAGGGTGATCTGCTCTTGGTCCAGGTCCAGGTAGCAGACGATGGCAGACTGGGGCAGGTAATTCCGGCCGCGGAGTCCAGCGTGCCAGAAGGCGTGGAACTCTTTGCGCAGGAGCTGCAAGTCGTCGTCTCCCAGACGCTGGTTAAGCAGGTTCGTGTTGAAGACGGTTCGCTGGGAACAAGAG
>JADBJO010006360.1:92500-102500 GCA_016801955.1 Conus betulinus | reverse complement strand
ATGTTCATTTTTTTTTTTATCTTATTAATGATTGTAATTATATCATGATAAATGAGTGTTGTAGTCATTGATTTTATTGGTGCATTGTCACTGATTGATTACTGGTCACAGTATTTTTATTTTTTTTTTTTGTATCCCGAAGCATTGTAACTAAAAGTGTCCTGTTTACAGTTTAGTTTATTGATATATTGTCGCTGTTCCATCAAAATCCGTAGTAGTATTTGGCATATTGCATTTTAGAAAAAAGGAGAAGAAAATTTAATAATGACAACACACACACACACACACACACACACACACACACACACACACACACACACACACACACACACTTGTCCCAAACTTTTTTTCTTCATTTAAAGGAAAAGACAAGTCAATGTATCGATGTGTTTTGCTGTTCGTGCACCTCTTTACACACTGGACATTGTGTCTTTCTTTCGCTATGTGCTCCTCCACCCCCCCCCCCCCCCCCCCCCGCCCGTTTCTTCCGCCCTGCCCCCATACCTTTCCCATCCACCCCCACCCCACCCCAGCCCTGTCGCCCTCTATCCTGTACTGTCCCCTTCCTCACGTGTCCTTTCCATCAGGGACAGTTGAACGAAATGTGCACTTAGTTTGTCACATATTCCCCAAGGTTACGCTGTCGATTTCACACACACACACACACACACACACACACACACACACACACACACACACACACACACACACACACACACACACACACACAGAGAGAGAGAGAGAGAGAGAGAGAGAGAGAGAGAGAGAGAGAGAGAGAGAGAGAGAGATGTTATACAAATAACAACAGGGATACTATAGCGCAGATTTTGTCCCCAGATCTGTTGATCTTGTGGTGTTATAAGTCATACTGCTTACATGCATCTCTTTCGTTTTTCTACTGGATGATGAGGGAGTTAATTATGTTTGATATGTAATATAATGATGTCAGAGTTTGAAGAAAAGAAAGTGACAATGGTGTTTTTGTTTTTGTTGCTTTGTTTCGTTTCGTTTTTTTTTCTTTCTTTTTTTTTTTTTTAATCCTGTTTAATGCTCTCATTTTCTTCCCCTAATTTCTATTCATGTTAACCACGAGCTTGTTAATCACGGCATTTACCTGTGAATTCTACTGGTTTGGATTACAGCAGTTGTCAAATTGGATTGCTCAGTGGCCAATATGGCTGTTTCATAATTGTATCAGAGTGCCACTGTGCTTTATTGCGCCATATATGCTGCCAGAAAAAATGCGTTTTTTCCTCTTTGTCTGCATTCACATCAATGCGCAAATGGCTGTCTAATTTTTGAATAGGTATTCTAACAAAAATATACCGGCATGAGCACGGCCGCAGATGTGTACACAAGCACACACATTGTACATTTGCATTGTACAATTCAACTTCGCTGAATTTGTTGGATGGTGGTTGGCAGAGCACCGGGATTTGAAACAGTTGAGTGAAAATGTCAGAGTTCTGTGGTGGTGGGGGCCTGGGTATTTTTCGAGCGTCGCCATCCAACAAAGTTTCCTAAAGAATCTTTCCACATCAAGGTGGTTCTGGTATTCATTGGTGGTGGGCTGAATGGGGATGAATTTGAAAGCCTTTTGCCAAGACTGATCTTTCATCGTCAGAGAGGGGAAAATTCTCAGGGATGCAGTAGACAAGGTGGTGGTGGTGATCAGATGTAGTGGGGTCAGGATTGTGGGTTGGGGAGTCTGAGTGGTCGGAGCGAATTGTTGTGTGTTTGTTTTTGTAATTGTGATAGTTTGTCTTGTTTGGTCTGGTTGCAGTGGTGTGTGAATGAGTTGGTTGTGTGTATGGATGAGCTGTCTGAGTTTGGAGGCAAAGGCTGTGGACTTGAGAACTGTGGTTTGTTGTTTGAAATGTTGGAGAAGGTTGGAGAGAGATTTCAGGGTTGAACTGAGTGTTTTTATATGTGCCATCGTAAATTTACGGCAGGCTTGGAAGAGAATCTTTGTGGTGGTAGTGATGAGAGGGGTGTCATGGAGATTGGATGGGGTGTGTGAAAGTGAGAAGCCACGAGGAGTGATGTGTAGTCTAAGGCATTGTTTAAGAAAGTTGAAATGGGATGCTGATTTGTTTTTTTGAAACAGTGTTCTGGCATAGCCCAGTGCGAACGGCTGGATGGACTTGCAGAAGCTGGCATGAGTACGGGAGAAATTTGGGCGGCTGGCATTGTGTTGTGGTGTTAGTTGTTGTTGAGTGGGACAAAGAAGAATTGGGGAGTCAAGAATGCCGAATGGCAATTGCAAGTGCGTAGCTATGAATGGATGTGAAGCAAAATGGAATGAGGGACAATAAAAATCAAAATCAAACGAAGGACAATGAGAATGAGAATAAGAAGTGGCTTACAGCGTTCACAAGTACACATAGAGAATCAAAGACGTGACGTGAAACTCAACACGACAAAGGGTATCAGTCAGTATCGGTAAAAGTAAGTTTCAAAATGGAGTGACTGAGGGCGGAAAATGAAGCACAATTTAGAAAGAGAGCGGGTTAGTTACTACCAAGGACATAGACAAACAAAGTACAGGACAAGACACAATGCATTTCGACCTGTTGGGTCTTCTTTAGATACAGAAAACAAATAACATTTAGGACAGTGAAAACAAAGAACGAGAAAAAATCTTATCTTCCCAATTTCGCACATGATCAAAATGGCCGCCGGAAGGAAACGAGGCCACCCAGGAGGAGATCATGGGGGGAGGATATAGTGAGGGGGGGGGGGGGGGGGGGGGGGGGGAGGGGGTGTGTATGAGACAATGGGTTTGTAGCAAAAAGACAAATAGATTCATTAAAAAATGAAGAAAATGTAATAATAAATAAAAAAATACACGACTTTAACGGGTGATGATTGTGATGATAGTAGTTATGTGTTGCTAGTTATATGTGGGGGTGTGGGTAATGCTAATAATGATTGGAAGGGAATAGAAATGATCAATAGGTGATAAGGTTTCGTTGCAGGGGGGGATGGGGTAATGGGGGAGGGGGGAAGAAGACACAGAGAGAGAGAGAGAGAGAGAGAGAGAGGAGGGGAGAGGGAGAGCTCATATCTCTCCACCCACACATAGTTTACATATATATGCGTGAGCAGAGGGGGGTTGGGGAATTCATGCAAACAGTGTTGCTGAAAAAGTAAATAATGCTATGGGATGGTGTTCATGGTAGCAGGTGAAATAATGTCTTGGCATAAATAAACGACTTTCATGGGTGGTGATTGTGATGATAGTAGTTATGTGTGGGTAGTTGTGTGTGGGGGTGTGGGTAATGCTGATAATGATTGGAAGGGAATGGAAATGATCAATGGGTGATAAGGTATCGTTGGGGGGAGGGGGGGGGGGGGAAGAGGGCAATGGGGAGGGAGAGAAAGACAGAGAGAGGGAGAGCTCAATCTCACACACACACACACACACACACACACACACACACACACACACACACACACACACACACAAAGGGGGAGGGGGGATGTAAACGGTATTGTGGGTGAATTATGATCATAATGAAACTAAGTGTTGGAAGTGAAATAGTGTTTGTATCAAGATAATAGTATAATAATACCGGTTGGACAGGAAATGAATGGAAATGATCAATGGGAAAAGTGCTGACATGCCAATAACAACAATATCACACACACACACACACACACACACACACACACACACACACACACACACACACACACACACAGAGAGAGAGAGAGAGAGAGAGAGAGAGAGAGAGAGAGAGAGAGAGAGAGAGAGAGAGAACTGATGGATGATGATCATTTCATAACAACAGTGCTATAGGATGATAATCATTGTTGTAACTGAAATATTACAGTGGCACTGGTACAATAATGTTTGTATAAAGGAAATGATCAATGACTGGAGGATGATGACCATTGTCATGACTGTGATTAAAGGTACTGTGGGACGCTGATGATCATTGTCATAGGTGAAATGATATGGTGCCATTAGTATAATGATCCGAGTTGAAGAGAGGAGGGGGGGGGGGGGGGGGGGTCATGACTGATGGATGATGATCATTTCAGATCAACAGTACTATAGGATGGTTTTATTCTTCGTTCACTCAGGCAGGAACCCTAGAGGTGTTGGCGAAGGCTGCTGTATGGCGGAGGCCCTCCAGTGGTCCATAAGGCCTTCCCCTCATCGGTGTGTTGGCAGGCTAGGTTTCTGCTCAAAGTTTTGCTGAAAATGTTCCAATCATGCGAACAGATCTGTTATAAATTTGTGTGGACAAAACAGCAGGCAAATCAGTCGAAAAGCTGTGCATAAAAGGGTAAAAAAAAACAAAACGGAGGTATCGGTCCTCCGGAGTTATAAACTTTTGTCACATCCTTGAAAGTGTCTTGGATTCGTAGAAGTGAAAGATCTTAGCACAAGTGAAAAAAATATTCTACTCAGTAGCTTCCCTCAATAAACACGGTCCAGAGATTGTTTCAAACTTTACAAATTACAACCGATTCTGGGCAGACGTTTCTGAAGCATATAAACATTCCTATTACAAATGTGTGCCTCAAAGTTCTGAACTATTAGCCGACCAATGTGCTCCAATAAACGTATTCAAGTCGGGAAAAAAATACATTGTTTCCAGAAAACTTGAAAACAGAAATATTTACTATCTTGCACATTTCTTTGATGACGATGAACAGCTTCTTTCACGCAGAAGTTCAATCAAAAATATTATGTCGATATTGATTTTCTAACTTTCGCCGGGTATAAGTTCGCAGTACACGATTATATAAAGACAGCTGGAATAAATGTCAAAAACAATGAATATATCAGTTCTCCTCTCTGCTATAAAGAAAAAAAAACTTCGCCACTTATAAGCGTTCAAAAATGTATTAGAATATATTGATTGCTAATCATTTGAGAGCTCCATGTTGCGAAAAAATGGGATTTTAAACTCTCTCAAACTCATGACTGGGAGTCATGTTTCCTACATGTTCATGAATTAGCGGACATAAAGCTCAAATGGTTTGAACTCAGAATCGTACACAGATGTTTGGGAACAAATATCATTTTAAAAAGAAATTGGAGTCGTCAATATGATAGGTGCAGCTTTCGTGGGCTGTGTAAGGATAGTATTGACCATATGTTTTGGAAGTGTGCTTATGCTCAGCGTTTCTGGGATACTTTACTGAATTTATAGCAGAGAAATGTACCAATGTCCAGAATATACATCTAACAGAAGCACGAATTCTCTTAGGATTTGACGCACTGGTCACTATTGATTGTATTTTCTATTTCATTATAATTTTTTTTTTTTTTTGCAAACAATATATGTGCATCTGTAAAATGAAAAGTAACCTTCCACAAGTAGCAGGTTCTCAAATTTCGATACAAGATGTTAAAAACATAACGCGAACATAAACATGAACTATAAAGATTTTGACTAAATGGCTGACATATGAATCATTGTCACCTCTATGTAATGATTTGATCAACATCCTTTAATCGGGAGGTAATTGGTAATTGCTGGTACCTATTTCCTTTTCATGATATATGACACGGTTTGTATGGTGGTATATCTTTTTTTTTTTTAATCAACGTAATTTATCACCAGAACTATCAATGAGACTCGCTATTATAACTGTTGGAAAACAGTTCACGATGTCTGCATTCTCGCAGCTCCCTAACGTACAACCCATTCTGTCTAACACCATTTTTCTCTGTTTTTTTCATTCCCTGTTGTATGTAGGTGTTTATCGGTCTGTCCACCTATGCTCTGTACTCCCCAGACATCCATATACACTGATATAATTGTAACATGCATGCTTTATTAAATACTTTGTTGTATATCACTTTGTAACCATGTTAAAGATAGATACACTGAACAATGTCTGATCAAATGTTGTCAACAGCTTGACGAGGTGAAGGGGGGAGGGAGGGTGAAGGGGGAGGTGACGAGGACGGAGAGAGTGGGTGGTGGGTGTTTGGGGGTGGGGGGGGGGGGGGGGGGGGGGATGGAGAGAAGATGTTTTTTCACCCTTTTTTGTCATTTTTTTCCTTTACCATGTAAAACATTTTTTTTAAGTTAAAAAAAAATAAAAAAAAGAGAAGAAAACAAACGAACATAGCTTACTCAAAATACGGGGCTGAAGTTTCCAAGAGGGGGTTGCAAGCATATCAACAAAATACTCGCACAGCTGGTTGTTTTGCTTCAGCTGCTCAAGTCCCGATGACTGCCACGTGAACGTTTGCCTTGGGCTATGAAGAGCTGTCTGTAACTAAGCAGGAGAACACGCTGAAAGTGTATAAAACAAGCAGTGGGTGAGGAGACTGGCATGTTGTGGCCAACGAGCAGGCGGATTCTTCGCTATAGTAGAAACTCAGCGTTCGGGACTTGCTCCATCAATTCCGTGCTACTACTTCTGATCTGTGTAAGTGGGCTCTCTCTCTCTCTCTCTCTCTCTCTCTCTCTCTCTCTCTCTCGTGTCGGCGCAATTCTGTTTTTCAGCGTGCATTCCTGTCTCCTTGTTCTCCAGCCCCCCCTCCCCCCCCCCCCCCCAAAAAAAAAGAAAAGAAAAGAAAAAAAAAAATAACCAAAAAACAATTTTTCTGCTGGTAGATTTTGTTCTTATGGTCTTACTGTCCTGGATTCATCACTGTTCATCATGATTTCGATTCGCTGTTGATGAAGTAGGAAGGTTGAAAGTGGACTTATTTCCTTCTGAGGTGGCCAGTGCTGCTTAGCGTCATAGATTTTTTCCCCGTTTTTTTTCTTCTTCTCCTCCTTCTGCTACTTCTCTCTCTCTCTCTCCTTTTCTTTTTTTTTTTTTTTTTTTTTTTTTTTTTTTTTAAAGATTTCTCTTTCATCTCATGTTGCAGGGTTCGTACGCTCCTTGAAACTCCTTGAATTCTGAGAGCCAATTTCAAGGAATTGAAAATCCTTGAAAATCAATAAAATGTGGTTCTGTTAACCAAACCTCCTTGAAAACCTGTGAAAATCAAGCCATCAGCTCAGCTCAAAAAAAAAAAAAAAAAAAAATCTATGTGGTAAAAAAAATGGCGGTTTAATTTTTCTGCGTTCAGGTTGAAGAAAATGTATCTAAAAACAAATTTTTACATTGTCGCGATCCCGCAGTGTCCTCTGCTATTTAACCAAGGGAGATAAATTTCAAACTGAAGTGACTGAGGGCGGAAAAACGAAGCAAAACTTTAGACAGAAAAGGGGTTAGTTACCACCACAGAAACAGACAAACAGATTACAGGACAAAACACAATGCATTTCGACATCTTGGGTCTTCTTCAGGCAAAAACAAACAATACTTAGGACAGTGAAAACGAAGAACGGGAAAACTACTTTTATCTCCTCACATTCTGCGCAAAATAGCTGTTGGATGAAAACGAGGCCGTTAAGGACGGGATCATGGGAGTTGAAGTAGTAATGATGACCGTGATAATAATGGTAATGATTCCATGATCCCCTCCGTAACCAAATGGCCTCGTTTTCATCCAACACCCATTTTGAGCCGAATATGAGGAGATAAAGTGGTTCTATGTTTTCACTGTCCTAAATTTTCTTTGTTTTTGCCTGAAGAAGACCCAAGAGGCTGAATTGCATTGTGTTTTGTCCTGTAATCTGTTTGTCTGTATCTGTGGTGGTAACTAACTCCTTTTCTTTGTAAATTTTTGCTTCAATGGAGATAATTTGTAACTTAGGCAATATTTAAACTCTACTCATGTGTGAAGGTCTAGTGCTTCGTGCTTGTCCTTTGTGGCTGCTGGTTCTTGAAAATGCCGGGGGTGGATGTGCTTTCAACCGTCTGTGGTTGGATAAACCTGTGTTTCCTGACTGGGCTAGAGAAGACAAAGCAAACAAATATGCCTGCTACTGCACAGTCTGCAAAAAAAAGTTTCGATGCGCGAGCAATGGGCGAGAGGACCCAGGTTAGCCACAGCGAAGGAAAAATGTACATGGCTCTCTTGGCGTCGAACACATCTTCGGCAGCGACACCCATCTCGCACAAACAATACGGTAGCAGCAGCAGCGTCGAACGCGAAAGTTGCTTCACCATTGAATCCTGATCCTGATGTGTCCATGTGCGAATCCAGTACCAGCTCTACAGCCAGAACGGATTCGTTTTGCTCAAAGACAAATGTGCTGAATTTTTTTTTTTTTATCTGAAATTCTTTGGACACTGCATACTCTAAACTTTTTATCAGCAGTTTGAAGACTATTTTTAAGTGTGTGTGTGTGTGTGTGTGTGTGTGTGTGTGTGTGTGTTTTTGTGGTGTGCAGTGAGTTTTCAGAATTTATCAGTGAGCATTTTGTTAGGACATGTAGTGTGTGCAGTGACTTTCCACACTTTGATAGTGAGCAATTTGCTGTGAGTGTGAGCAGTGGCTTTCCAGACTTTTAGCAGTTCTTTTGTGTAGAATGACTTTCCAGTTAGTAATAATGATATTTCTGCTTTGTGAATTTGTTTATGATGATGCTATTTATTATTATCATTATTGTTGTTGTTGTTGTTATCATTATTATCATCATCATCATCATCATTATTATTATTATTATCATCATATCATGACATAAATTAGTGCGCACTCAGTAATAAGTCAGACTGCATTTTAATACAGTTGTACTGATTTCTTTAGAATCAAATATGACACACAAACACGTCTTATTCATGCAACAAGCAAAAAGCAATATCTTTGTCAGTTGTCAGACTGGGACCCATCAGACTAGCACACTGTCACATACTCAATGACCATGTTAAACGCATTCAGTGGCTACTCAACACAGCAGCTGACAGTCTACAGCACACGTTGTTTTTATGCCAATTTTGTCTTTAGGTGAAGGGATAGGGAAGAGGACGGGGAAGTGTAAATGAGAACAAATGACAGACGCACTAACTCACTCATTCAGTCTTTCACACACACACACACACACACACACACACACACACACACACACACACACACACACACACACACACACAATGACGTGCCAGAGAGGGTGAGGTGGGGAGGGAAGTGGGGGGATGGTATATTAGAGAATGGCTGGGATGGGTTAGAATTATAAGTGGTTTGTGAACCCCCCCCCCCCCCCCCCCCCCCCCCTCTCTCTCTCTCTCTCTGTGATAAATTTGTCAGTCTGCATCAGCAACATTCCTTTATTTACTGACGTTCTGTCCGATGTCAGCATGATATTTGTTGCTCTTGACATGTTTGTCATTCGCTCTGTCATGCGTGACATCATATTAAAATTTATAGTTCTACTGTCATAAGAAAAATGCTGATACTTATTTGACAAAGCTTTTTTTCTGGACACCATGTTCCTGCTGCTGAGTTGCGCTTCCACTTCTTCTTTCATCAGGCGGCCAGCATCGTTATGTCGATGATTATGTCGCACTACGGGAGGTTGCATTTGTAGCGCAGTGGTGAGGGAGTCAGTAAGATTTGGGAGGAGGGGGGGTATTTAAACAGCGACGGGCATGGGGGGGGAAGTGGGAAGTGGTGGAGGGGGGGGGGGGGGGGGGGGGGCTGGGGTGTGGGGGGGTGGGGTGTAGGAGGACTTGATGGTTTTTGTTTACAGGAGAGAGGCCAGCCTGGACTTGAAAGAGTCCAACGACTCGGCTGTCACGACCCTCTGAGGCAGTCTATTCCATTCCGGATAGTCCTTGGGAAGAACGACGTCTGTCGATATTTGGTTCTATGGGAAGGAATGTCGTAGCTGTAGGAGTTGTTCTTCCTGGAGCTCAGCCTGCTGCTTGTTGCCTTTGGAGCTGATGGAGATGCGTCCATGAAGGTGTTTGTAGGACATCTCCAGGCGAGCTCTCTGTCGTCGCTGTTGGAGTTTGGGCCAGACGAGGGATTCTAGGATGGAGTCAACGCATGAAGTTTGGTGGTAGGAGTTTGAGACCCATCTTGCTGCTCTGCGTTGAATGTTTTCGATGGCCTGGGTCTCAGTTGCAGTGTACGGATCCCATACAGTGGCTGCATGCTCAAGAATCGGACGAATAAGAGTTTTGTACGCAG
>JADBJO010006360.1:75000-87500 GCA_016801955.1 Conus betulinus | reverse complement strand
TCATCATCAACAACAACAGCAACGACAACAACCATGTGTACGATATCATATTTCTGACCCATATGTTAGAATTGAGGGGCCCGAAGTCGAGCGAATGGTGCATCGATTGTGGAGCTGACGGTCGTGAGTTCAAACCACCACACGTGGGGGGGGGGGGGGGGGGGGGGGGGGGGGGGGGGAAGAGGGCGGGGGGAGAGGGGAGGGAGGCATTTTATGGCCTTGAAAACCTACTTAGTCCCCCCAGCAGTAAATGGGTACCTGACTCGGTTCAGCGAAGATTAAAGGCCGCGTTTTCCTTCAAGCTTTGACCTATACACAGTGAACCTCTGACAGTTCACTGCTCATACGGAAGCTTTTTGACAAATATTAAGTTGAAGGAATTAATGTGAATCTTTCATTGCTAAACATGAACTGTACGCGGCTTTGTTGCCTTGTTTCCTGAGCGGCTCTAGAGCACAGTTAAAAACGTCTCGGGTGTGTTGAACGAAGATATTCCTGTCAATAGTTTTGTTGTTGTTGTTGTGTCTATGTTATCATCAGACATAAGTGATTGTCTTCACTTTTGGAAACAGCAGCAGCAGCAGCAGCAACAGTGACAATTAAAAAAACAATAATAATAACATTAGTTTTATCTGTTTTATAGTCTCAATTGAATACAATTGGTATCATGCAATACAATATGATACAGTAAAATACAATATAGCACAGTAGATAGGATCATAGGCTAGGACGCAGCACAATATAAAACAAGTACAGTACAATGCATTGCGACATAATACATTCAACACAATAGGAATTGAATCTGGGCAGTACGATACAGTTCAATGCTATAATTACATTGCGACGTAGTCAGATATGATACTGTAGTACAGTACAAATCAGTACCATGCAGTACGACACGATAGGATATGCAACGCAATCTAATATAGTAACATATAATATGTGATACAATAGAACGTCATGTGATATAATATGACATAGTATTACATTCTACGACGTATAATATGATACAATATAGTATAATATAGTAGGCCTATGATATAAGATGATATGATGGAATACAATATATTATAATGTGATACAGTATGATATTACATAATATAGAATACATATAGCACTACACAGTAACAAGGACATTATGTATCTTTTGTCTCGCAGGGTAATCAACATTGGAATCTCACGGGGTATTCTTACAGGAACAATGGTGTATGCAGCGAAAGATTCTTCACGTGTACAGTGAACGACAACTACTGCAGATACAGCAATGGCCAAAAACTATACGTCATTGCTTACGACACCAAGTATCTCTCTCTCTCTCTCTCTCTCTCTCTCTCTCTCAGGAAATCCGTGTTTACGTATTAATGGTTTTTCGTTTGCATGGTTAGAAGAAGATGTTGGCTGTGTCAACAGTTTCTTGTTTTATTGTAAACAGATAACAGCTGCGAGTTGGCAGAACTGCGGTAGCCATTTCCCTGAGCAGACTCTTGAAGGGCAATCGTGTAGTGAAAGTGAATATGAACAGATCTTATCAGATCAAAATCTTTGTTGTTGTCATTCTCACTCTCAAAATCTTTGTTGTTCGTCGCGGACTCCCGGCTGGGAGGTCGTGGGTTTCGAATCCCTTCAGAGTCATGTGGGTTTTTCTGCCCCGACCGGCTCCTACCCAGAGTTGAGTTTGCTGCGGACTCAGTTGGGAAGACTGGGACCACACAGTCGAGTTTCATCCACTTAATGGATGCGTTTCTGAGAGTGTTGCTCAAATTTCCTGACCAACACTGCAGGTGCCTGTATCTCTCGGGCCTGGTTGACGCCGGGATATATTATGAAGGAAGCGTAGAGTACAGCCCTGTCATGTAGTCTCAGACCGAAATGGAAATCCGTAGCATCATCTTAATCATCCTCATTCTCATCGATCAGCATTATAAAAAAAAAAAAAAAAGTCTCAAATTCTGTGGCCCTTCATGCCCTGCTCTCATGTGACCTCAATTTCGATGTCCTCTCCACGTCTGTGGCCTTGGTTTGGTTCCGTCGGGGTCACCGGTATCGGCGAGTCCATGGGGGCTGTCGTTGGACGGACGTGGTGGCGCCCTCCGGAGGGAGAGCTCACTCACGCCGGCTCCGCGACTAAGCAATTATTGTCGTCAGTAGGGGGCTTAGTAGGTGGTGTCCTGCGTATGTTAGATCAGAACAGGCGCCACTGAACACCACCGAAGTGACTCGGCAGCAGTGCAGTGTCTCCTCCGGTGGGTGCCTCTTGACGACTTGACATTGACTGCTCCCAGTGGATTGCCGGTGCCGGGGCTGCGACGGGGCCGACGCTGTGGCTGTGGACGGGGTGTCGGAATGAGCGGCGTGGGTGCACTGCCTCTGATGATCGGGTATTCTCTTCTTTAAGTTCATTTCTATTTTTTTGAAAAAAATGAATAAAAAAAAACTTTTTTTTTTTTTTTTTTTTTTTTTTTTTACAGTTATCAGTTGTACAAATGTGTATGTGGACCTACATTATGACAGCTATGTCTGTCGTATTTGCATCACGAGACGAAAAGAAAACATTTTGGGAAATGATGTAACAGATGGTGTGAAAACCTAGACGTATGTATGTGAGGGGAAGGGTGGGATGGGCGTTAAATGCAAGAGAACATTGCTCACACACACACACGTCTGTTTTTGCTGTAAAGAAAGGCAAGCCTTACAGCACCCAGCTCCATAACAGGAGGAACCTGTTGAGATTGGTAATAGAGAGAGTGAAGTGGCCTCACTGAACCAAAGAACGTTCTGCTGTCTGTAGCCTATATCTTGACACTCACCCTCACGTTCATGACTGGCACATTCGACAAGATTATGACGCACGAATCAGGAGCATTGCACTTCCATTCTTCATGCAGAGCTCTCTAGTGCGATTCGTTGGATCCTCTGTCAGAAGTATTTCCCAACATCGCCTTTTGCGCCAAAATTCGCTTTGTCTTTCTTCCTTTTCTTCTTTTTTTGTGTTTGTTTTTGTTTGTTTGGTTGGTTTCTGTCAGCTGGATGTAGGCTATTTAGTGCATTGCCTCATGTCGACCTTGGACAGTGCGATTGCTGGGCCATGAACAGACTTGTTAGAAAGAAAAAGAGGATGGGGGTGGTCGGGGTGGGAGTGGGGGGTGGTGGTGGGTAAGGCGGAGGGTGAAGGCAACCCCTTTCTTTCAATTGAAAATAGGTTTGCCTTTTGTCAGTTTATGGGTTAAAGAAACAGATCGAGAGAGTCAAATATTTAATTAAAGGCGCACGCCAGAACAACTCTCGGTGTCGTGGGACACCAAGCCAGACGTAGGCCTAGCTCCCTACCACCCGCTGACCTTCAAACAGCTAACAGACAAGCCACAAAACACAACACACGCAAAAAAAAAAACAGTACACACATGACTTTATTAGCACAGACAGCTAACACACAGTCCCGCATCTTTAGCTGTAAATCAGTGAGTTCAAAGGTATTCAGGACCAAATCAGCTGAGTTATTCAGGGCCAAATCAGCTGACAGTTATTGAGGGCCAAATCAGCTCACAGTTATTCAGGACCAAATCAGCTGACAGTTATTCAGGGCCAAATCAGCTGACAGTTATTCAGGACCAAATCAGCTGACAGTTATTCAGGGCCAAATAAGCTGACAGTTATTCAGGGCCAAATCAGCTGACAGTTATTGAGGACCAAATAAGCTGACAATTATTCAGGGCCAAATCAGCTGACAATTATTCAGGGCCAAATCAGCTGACAATTATTCAGGACCAAATCAGCTCACGGTTATTCAGGGCCAAATAAGCTGACAGTTATTCAGGGCCAAATGCTGGCCTTAACACAAATATTTGCTCCCTCATCAGTGAGGATGTTCACAAAATACAAAACCGTGTATGTCACTTCAAGCCGCGTTCTTTTCAAAACCAATGATATACATTCAGAAAGTATCTGATCAGCCTAAACGACTGTATAATCCAGGTAGGATCGAGGCTGTTGCGTCAGTGTGTATATTGAGGCAGCGGCGATACACTCAGAATTATTTCATTTTTCTCTTTTCCCGACACACGCCCCCCCCCCCCCCCCCCCCCCCCCCCCCCCCCCCCCAAATCCCCCTGTTTTTTGTTTTCTTTTTTCTTTAATAGAATAGGCAGCTTGACAGCCAGAGCTCATTCTGTTGCAGGCCCCACGAGTAGGCGAGTCCAGACCTCTTTCAGATGCCTTAGGTGGCTGTGGTTTCGGTCTACAAGGAAAATTTAGGTTTTATCACGAATAAATAAATAGATACATAAATGAATGCATAAACAGATAGATAAATAAAAGTCAGAGCAATCATTTCTTACACAACACTCATAGGTTTGATTTCTTCCACACGCCAAACATTGCACATTTTCCTTACATTTTTTGTTAACAGTCGGGTAATGGAGAGGATCACAGAGAGGTGAAGCAAGCCCTAAACGGGGAACCGAAGCCCAGAATTTGTTGCCCCGTGCACAGTGTGTCAGCAGTGTGTGCATGTAGAAGCACACACTTGCACATCTGGTTAATACCACACGCTGTCACACAAACCACTCAATAAACACGGGGTTAAATGGACCACCCTGGTCGACCCTCCTGTTGACGACAGAGGAAGGAGAAGGGTGGTCGCCCTCCACCACAGGTGAACGCAACTCAAGACTATCTGTACGGGACCCCCCCTTCACGGAGCACCAGGACAGACCTCCAGGACAGATGGGCAGCACAGTAGGATCTTCACCAGCCTCACAGATAACTCTGACATGGCGACATGGGCGGGACGAGAGTGTGATGGCAATTGGCCTCCACAGGGGCACGCCTTCTCAGACGTGAATAGACAAGTGATATCACAGGCATACGACCCCACCCCTCATCCCCCACCCATAGGGTGGACAGGAAAAAGGCAAACCTCATAGCCTTGCTCACGTGAAGAGCCACACACCTCATGGGGACAGACCTCCTGGATGCAGCTCAAAGCCGCACGACCATCAGCACGTCGCTGGGACCTGAACCACATCGACACGACTTCGACAGCCACCCTGGCTCAAGTGAAGGGAAAATCTAGTAGCTCCCACACCACACCGATGCCATAAACAATTCAAAAGTGAAAACAACTAGGCCTACAAGGATTGGTCGCCCTGATTCACAAGATGATCCAATTTTTTTAGAAATACATTGAGGACACGTGATGAGGGAACCAACTGACAACATTCCTCCTCCCATCACCCCCACAACAACGTCACCTACGCTACTCATTCAGCAATCTTATCAGCATCAAATACACACACTCTTGATCAAGGTGAATTATACCTGCACCGTTTCACGCCATGTTTTCTCTGTAAGATGGAAGTGTTAAGCAGACTAATGTAGCAAACATTGCTTTGGATGTGCTCACCAGCAGCATCTGTCCCATGAGAATGACAGGATTACTCTTGCTGAATTCGAACTCTAACATGAATTACCCCCCTTACACTTTACAGATTTCCGCACATCGTGTTCGCACTCAGTCGCTTGCGTTTAAAATCAGTCGCTTGTTTGGCCTTACAACATTGCAGTATGCTCCCTTGGTGATTCAAACGAAGTCAAGTCATTATTTTGTCTCTACATTCAGGTGGCCTTTTTTTGCCTGGCCTGGCTGTCTGTCATTCTGTGTGTGTGTGTGTGTGTGTGTGTGTGTGTGTGTGTACATATATACTGGTCCTTTGTTTTCTTGTTTGTTCCTGTGTTTGCCTGTTCATCTGTCCGCTCCATCTCTGTGCATAGTTTTTATAATGATAAAAATAATGATGATGACGTGCAGGAGAAGGAAGAGGGGGATGATATAATGACGACAGTCATAATGATGATAATAATATTATTGTTATTATTTGTCTCCAGCAACCTCGTGCTCTACCAACCCAACAATAGCGCTAGTACGGTGGACATTTTGGAAATCTACGCCCGATCGCATGCGCTGCGCAGGTAGAAGTCGACAACCTTGCTGATGCCATCCGTAATGCCATTCGGAACAAATGCGGCAGTTCAGCCGCCAACAGCGCTTTCTACAGAAAAAGATTTGGGACCTGGAGCAGCGAAGCAAGCTGCTGCTGAAAACACAAACCAACAAACCATGGCATGTGGTTATTTGAAGATTTTGTTGGAAACCTACTTGATGAGAATAAATGGGCGTCCCCATCTTGGAGGGAGCCGTGATGATGCAACTCATTTCATTTGAAGATAATGGCGTTGAGTGTGTGTGTGTGTGTGTGTGTGTGTGTGTGTGTGTGTGTGTGTGTGTGTGTGTGTGTGTGTGCGCGCGCGTGGTTTTGATGTTAATGGTGTTTGTGCCTTACCATCCCTACCCCTCTCACTCTCCCCTCACCTTTGTCGATGGCATTAACTCCAACACACCCCTCATTTCAACACTTCAACACACAATAACATCCAAATTCTGGGTGTTCTGCTCCACCATCACGCCCATCTGATGACAGTCTCTGTAGGTTCGCCGACACTAAGTAATTCGAAACCAACCTGTCACAGACACTGTGTCCAGGACAGAAAGTCAAAAGTGAGGCCACTCGTGGTAGCCTGGCCAGAATGCTGCACTTTTGACAATGATAACCGTGGGTGAGGATGAGAGACATGATGTCATGGAGTTCCATCCAGGACTAAGACGACATGACAGAGCTTTATGCTTCATTTCATTAAAAAATAAATAAAAATAATAAAAAAAAATAATAAAAAACAGGCGTCAAACAGGCATGGGAATAACACGTGCGGCGTTGCTCTGGACATTTAATCAAAACTCTTCTTTTTTTTTTTTTAAAAATTTTTCCTTTGTTTTTGTTTAACAGAGATGAAGGAATAGAAGTAACGAGAATAACAGCAACAACCAAAAATTAGGTATAAAAGCAAGCCCAAAAGGAAAATGGAATAGAATAAACAGATAAAGAAATAAAGAAAAACAAATAACTTCAGCATAGCATCATTTATGTATATGAAGCATGTTTACTTAGTGACAAACATGGCATAGTGCTTCTGGAAATATTTGTAAACCAGTCTACATAGTAGTATTCTGCGACCGCTACTCGTTAAGAAATTCATGCAAGCTTTTGAAGAAAAAGCATGAAGGATAAATGGAGTCAGAAAGAGAGATCAATATGGTCACACGAATAGTTGAGGAAAGACAAATAGATGGATAGACAGACGGACAGCAAGCAAACGAGCAGAAGGACGGAATGGATTGGGTCACAGCAAGTGAAGAAATGTTACTGCCACACAGTACATCATCTCTCGAGTACAAATATACAAAAAAAAAATTAAGCAGCATACAAGAACTTCATAGAATATTCTCGGCAAAAGAAAAAAACAAACAAAACAAAACAACCATGATTTATTCAAATACTTGTCATTATATATTGCATTATGCACATTTACATATTAATGCAGAAGAGACATGTTCCAGACACGTTTCACTACAGCAACTGGAAATTGGAAACTGACTCATAAGCAAGCCATCTGGCATGGAAATCCATATGGTTTATGGTTAGATACGAGTTATATTTTTCTTTCTAGGTCTATAATTCAAAAGCTGCTGCCTGTGGGAGACTGTCTTCTAACTTACACTTAAATGAATAATATTTTGCTACAAGAATAACGAAGCAAGAATAACGAATCAACTGAGATTGTTACATTAAAACCCAGAAATATGAGAGACTCCGTTGACATATATTTTGTGCGCGAGTCATTTCTCTTTTACTAAATCAGTATACATACTCTAAAAGCTTTTAACATAAGCACATTTTCCAGAACATGTCAATAAAGTCTTTAAAATGAGCCGCAAAAACTGTATTCATCATTGTCATTCACTCCGATTTCTTTCAAAATGACATTTGTTCCTAAACATCTGTGAATTAGTCTTACGTAAAACGACATATGTTTTACATTTACAAAACTTATGTGCATAACAGTCAAGAGTTTGTGAAAGTTTCATGTCCTGTTTGTCACAGCACGGAGCTCTCAACTGATTATAAATTTGTAGCCTACATTGTAATATGTTATTGAGCCTTTGTAGGTGGCAAACAATCCTTATAACAGAGTGAAGAAGTAATGCATATATTGTTTTCAGTGGTAATGCCACATTTCTTAATTAATTCAACTATTGCTAATTTATATACACTAAACTCCACGCCCTTTGTTGGGTAGATGGGATTTATACTTGCCCGTCCATGTAGGGAGTGCCCGCAGTAGTATAGCTGCATACGCAGGAGAATAAGAATACACTGTAAAGGTGAGAAAATTAATACTGACATCAACTTTTTCCTTAAAGTGTCTGTGTGAAAGAAAACTGACCATTATCATGAAAAAATGTGGATAAGAAACATTTTTAAAGCACTTTGGAGACAAGGTATCTTTTCCCAACTTCAATATGTTTATTGAAATATATTGGTTCGACGAGCAGTTCAGCAGGATCTTTTCTATTCTTTTCTATTTTGTGTGTGTGTGTGTGTGTGTGTGTGTGTGTGCGCGCGCGCTCGCGCGCGTGTGTGTGTGTGTGTGTGTGTGTGTGTGTGTGTGTGTGTGTGTGTGTGTGTGTGTGTGTGTGTGTGTGCTTTGACGCACTGTTTTTCAATTGACTTTCTCTATTTTTTTCAATTCCACAAAATTATAACATTTTCTGACATGTTTGAAAGAAAACATCTGGTGGGTTTGGTAAAAACATCAAAAGGATTATGGATTTCAATATTGCTATTCTACCTAGGGACGTAATCTGGCGTTTCATCCATATTTTAAACAAATGATTCACATCCGCAAGTCTTTCTGTATAGCTTGTTTCTATGCAATCTTTCCAGTCATTTGTGAACCACATACCGAGTTCTCGAAAATTTTGTGGATTCTATACAAATTTTAAATGCTCCATGCAGCTGTTTTGACTTTAAAAAAAAAAAAAATTACACTTCCAAGCCAAACTGTGCATGTTTTATTCAAATTTTATTCAAATTCATATGAAGGCCTGAGACACAGTTGAATCTAAAAAGAACTTCAGTATAAGTTTCTTATCCCCTGCGAGTAAAACCTCTGTCATTAGCATACTGTGATAACTTATATTCAGTTACAGTCATTCTAATTCCCCGAATAGGCCTATCTCGATTTTCCACGACCATAATGGCTTGTATTTCGATACAAATCACGAACAAATATGGTGAAAATGGGTCTCCTTATCTACAGCCTTTTTGAATATTGAATCAATTTGAAGCCTGTCTGTAGACAATAACACAAGACTTAATATCTTTATAGAATGTGCTTATCTATCTGCAAATATCTTTTCGGAACCAAAACGTTTTTAGCATTTTAGATATAAATTCCAAAGTAATCGAATCAAAGGCTTTTCCGGGGTCTATATTTAACCACACAGGAAGATTATTCTCATCTAAACAGGAAATGATGTCAAGTATCAATCTTATATTGTCGCCGAGACAGAAGCACTGGTCGTTATTTTGATCTGTAAAGAACATACTAATCAGTCAGTGCAGGAAAGCTCTGGAGAGAGAGAGAGAGAGAGAGAGAGAGAGAGAGAGAGAGAGAGAGAGAGAGAGAGAGAGAATATTTTGCTTATCGACCAGCTTATCGCAAATGGCCATATCAGGGTTGTGACCTCGTTGAAGTCAACTCTCAAAACATTAAAAAGCTCACACACACACACACACACACACACACGCACACGCACATACACACATACGCACGAACACACACACACACACACACACACACACACACACACACACACACACACACACACACTTTATTAAAACAGATTTTTAAAAACATGTTTTAAAAACATGGCAGAATATCGTTCAAATCTCTCTTCCGTAAAATTTTAGATCAGATCAAAATTATTTTTTGTCTACTTCAGAAACTCAAAAATCCCTTCAGATGGGATATGGGATATGTCTGGACAAGATTTTTTTATGGAGTCTGCTGTAAAGTGAATGAACAATGAATGAACAATGGTTTATTCTCGTTACTCTTTTGAGTCATAGAGAAATACAAAAACATGTAATAAGCATGAGATGGCGGGTACACAGAGGAAGAACAAAGAAAGTGAAATTACATAAAAGAATCAGAGTATCTCAAATCCACACAAAAGCATGAAAGCACACAATATAGAGATGACTAGATTAGAATGAAAGTAAGCATCCATGGTTTTGTAAATATGTATCATTGATTCAAGTCAGTGCAAAACAGAGGTAGTTTACAATGAGGTTCATTATACATAGGCCTACAAGAGAGAGAGAGAGAGAGAGAGAGAGAGAGAGAGAGAGAGAGAGAGAGAGAGAGAGAGAGATATTATATAGTATCAATCACACACATGCAGAAGAGAGTATATGGCACTGACAGACTACAATTTACAATGTCCGGATGGAATTGACAAGACCAAATGCACTGCTGTGAATACATGTTGCAGAAGCATTATACTTTCGTAATTGTTATTGTATGTGAGAGAAATGAAAAGTAAGGGCAGTTTATGAAAAGAGAGAGAGAGAGAGAGAGAGAGAGAGAGAGAGAGAGAGAGAGAGAGAGAGAGAGAGAGATCAAAAAGGCATATTTTGACATGAATTTACCCGGGATGTAATTATATAATCATATTCATACACATGCAATAAACAAAAGATCAGGATAACAATGAAAGGTATGAGAAAATATTCCCGTATGAAATGATTAATTACCACAGAAAAAGATAAAGATAGACTGCTCAAGAGAGACAATCTTTGAAGCCGCAGATCAAATACTAAGTCCCCTGCTTAATAACCTCTCGGTACAGTTCTGCCATATGCTCAGTTGCTGACTGTAGCTCAGAAACTCGGACGAGCACATGGTTCTACGGTGCCTGCACCTGGATTCTGCCCGCGCGGTCTCTCTCTCTCTCTCTCTCTCTCTCTCTCTCTCTCTCTCTCTCTGTGAAAAGAATTCGTACATATTTGCTAAAGCTGAGTTTCACAAAAAGATCTCATTATTTTCGACAGAACCCATAGCGGTGTGTGTGTGTGTGTGTGTGTGTGTGTGTGTGTGTGTGTGCGCGCGCGCGCGCGCGCGCGTGTTCATGTGTGTGTGTGTGTGTGCGCGCGCGCGCGCGCGCGCGCGTGTGTGTGTGTGTGTGTGTGTGCATGCATGCATGCGCGCGCGCGCGCGTATGTGTGTGTGTATGTGTGTATGTGAGTGTGTGCGTGCGTGCATGTGAGTGTACATGTGTGTGTGTGTGTGTGTGTGTGTGTGTGTGTGTGTGTGTCCTGCAGAAGTTCTGGCTGCTTCAGGGGAATCTGAAAATTGTTAGGTGAAAAATGAGGGTTCCAAAGATACAAGTGCAAGAAAAATATTCTTGTAATCAGCAGTTCAACTCATCAGTTTGATAACATGTTAAGTTGTGTAGTTGCAAAGTGAAACGACTGCAGGCGGAAATCTAATTGGCCTTCCTTGCGCTGAACTCAGAAGCAATCTGAAGCGATCAAAGCTAAGTGCATTTTCGTTATTTTGTCCGTCTTTGTTTCACCTGAGGAAGACCTAAGAGGTCGAAAAGCGTTGTTTGTTGTCTTGTGACTCGTTTGTCCCACGTTCTCTGGGCGGTTCGCTGACATTTATTTAAGATATGTTAAGTTGTGAATAACAAAATGTATAGTGCCAGAGAACACACACACACACACGAATATTGAAAGGATGTGAGCATTGCCAGATGTGTTTACGAATCTTGGAAGCTATTTCGTCTACGAAATCTGGGAAACTGTTTTAGATCTAGAAAATCACAATGCCACTCTTCTAATTTTCGGCCACATGGCCTTTTTCAAGAGAAAAAAAAAACAAACAAAAACAATGCACTTGAAAAAGGCCACGTGGCCGGAAATTAGAAGAGTGGCATTGTGATTTGCTATACTGTTTTCTTCCCTTTGGAGGACTATTGCTTTTATTTTAGATCTACTTTCTATTTTGCTTTGGCTGTCGTGACCGCCCGATATTGAGCTTGATACACATAAAAAGGTGAGTTGAAAACAATGGATAACTAAATAAAGTGAAGAAAAACAACCTTTGCACTCACTTATGAAAACTGATTCCACTGTCTCTGTCCTCCTTACTGCACTTTCTGGAGCAATTTATCGCCGCTCAGCAAGGCATGCTCTCTCCCTCTCAATGGCCGCAGCGAGCTGACGGGGAAACTAAGCAGGGGACATAACTGCGTGCAGTGGCTTCAGCTCTCCCTACTGCGAGAGAGTTAGGAGTGCTGCAATCCCTTTATTTTAACTTTCGTGTTAATTACTTACATACAGGAAAGTATGTGTTAAGAATTAAAAATCTTAATGGATGCTGTGATATCTGTTGATACACACATAGTCACATTTTTTTTTTTCAAGACAGAGATTACATTAGGGTGATCAATGTTGTAATGCAGATTATGAAAACAATAGGAGCCCTTGTTTGATAAACTTAGCAACATTAAGTAATCTTCTCCTGTTACTAGTTGTCAT